>JAQIWN010000974.1:0-24341 GCA_034699025.1 Entomobrya cf. arborea Gr-Col-00668
AGAAGCATATAAGAACGTGTTTAGAAGTATCTAGGAACGTGTTTAGAAGTATCTAGGAACGCGTTTAGAAGTATCTAAGAACATTATTAGAAGCATATAAGAACGTGTTTAGAAGTATCTAGGAACGTGTTTAGAAGTATCTAGGAACGCGTTTAGAAGTATCTAGGAACGTGTTTAGAAGTATATAAGAACGTCATTAGAAGTATCTAAGATCATTATTAGAAGCATATAAGAACGTGTTTAGAAGTATCTAAGAACATTATTAGAAGCAAATAAGAACGTGTTTAGAAGTATCTAAGAACGTGTTTAGTAGTATCTAAGAACATTATTAGAAGCAAATAAGAACGTGTTTAGAAGTATCTAGGAACGTGTTTAGAAGTATCTAGGAACGTGTTTAGAAGTATCTAGGAACGTGTTTAGAAGTATCTAGGAACGCGTTTAGAAGTATATAAGAACGTGTTTAGAAGTATCTAGGAACGTTATTAGGAGTGTTTGAGAACGTTATTAGATGTATCTAAGAACGTTATTAGATGTATCTAAGAACGTTATTAGATGTATCTAAGAACGTTATTAGAAGTATCTAAGAACGTTATTAGAAGTATCTAAGAACGTCATTAAAAGAATCTAAGAACGTTATTAGAAGTATCTAAGAACGTCATTAGAAGAATCTAAGAACGTTATTAGAAGTATCTAAGAACGTCATTAGAAGTATCTAAGAACGTCATTAGAAGAATCTAAAAACGTTATTAGAAGTATCTAAGAACGCTATTACAAGTATCTAAGAACGCTATTACTAGTATCTAAGAACGTTATTAGAAGTAAATAAGAACATTATTAGAAGTATATAAGGCTTTATTCCCATTCACATGGAATCATCTTTTGCCATCTACTGTCTCATAGAATGGAACCCTGAAGATAAAAATGCGTTTTCTGTTATTGAACAGAGAGCTCCGCCAAAATGACGTGCACAGTGAGCTAGGATAAGTTGAAAATAAACATGTTTTCTGGAACTGCTGGAAATTGATCTGCAAACTAGATTGAAGTTTAAGAAGGAAGAGTCCATTCTGGTTTTGCGAGATAATAGGTTTCATGTAAGGCGGCATGATTTAAATATGATTGTTGAGCATTTTTCTAAATTATCCTAATTCTTAATTGTATAATCTACCAGTATAAAAACCCGTTCCGTTGAAATGGAATTTAACGGTAGCTACTACAGCCTTTTACATTCTGGAATGCCAGGCTTTTGGTTATAATATGAAGTAGTTTTCAGAAATTTATTTCAATCTCGATTCACCACACTTGCACTTCGACCGACTTCACTACAACCGAACGTATTCAAATGTCAAGTCACATCACACTTCAATGATAGTTTTAAAATCGTGTCAGGATATAATATAATACAATGAAAAATATATTACAGGAAAATCCCCATTAACATTCGGAAAAACTGCTCAAAAATTATTGATCGGAAAAATTTCGTCCGGGAAACTACATCAGTAGTCTACATCATTTTAGTTCCACCGACATAAAAATTCTCTACTATAGATATTATCTTTGCCATCCTCTTTCCATGTGAGGTTAAATGATGACCGAGTTAAGTGTTTTAATTAGATAGTTTAGAATATGGTTTACCACACTGTCTTATCTATATCTAGTCGGAATAAACGCTGATCTCATGATCAAGGTAACACAGGCTGAGGCATACACAGTGGCGTAAAAGTAGGCGGTTCTTCTTACACACTGGGAAAAATCAAGTATCAAAACTTGTCTCTTCTCCTTCTCTGTCTCCTAAAAAAGTGAACTGCACCCAGTTCCTCTCTTGCCTCGTCCTCTAACTCGACACGCCTTTTTCTCCTCAATCCCACGCTCCAGTGTAATCCTGTCAGAGTAAACGCAACGCACTGTAGCTACTGATTCACAGTAGCTTTGTTTTAGTGTAACAAAGGGCCTGTATTTAGTAGGCAAAAACCATTTTGAAGGTGGTTTATCAGTATGCTTATCATAGTATCATTTAATACACTGGTACTCTTTTCAGTGTATTTTTTTATAAATGATGGATAATTGTACGGTTTTTATGCAAAATTTGCGTAATAAATGAATCAATGAATGTAATGACTAAACAGTTACGAACAACCTGTATTTGGTAATTTACTTATTACGCCAATTTTGCATAAAAATCCCACAATTATCCATCATTTATAAAAAAATACACTGAAAAGAGTACCAGGACATTAAATGATACTATGATAAGCCAACTGATGAATCACCTTAAAAATGGTTTTTGGACTACTAAATACAGGTCCTAGGTTACAATATTGCTAAGCGACTTGGTAGTTGACGTGGGCCGTTATTAAAAATGTGGAAAGACATTATTTTTAAACAAAAATTTGAAGTTGGCACATATAACTCAGCCTTTTTCCTAATTCAAAGCTTTAATCGTTCAAACCATCTCAAGCTTCAGATTGTCGAATTTCAGTTTCAAGTATATAAAGGTTTTGAGCTACAGCTACGAGCTTAATATACATATATATGTATATTTTTTTAAACTAACTCTGTGTTAAGCTTTGCGGAACTGTAACCCTGCTATTAGTACATATTTTAATGCTTCTTTTTTAGCACAAATTTTAAGTTGTATGGGGCCTTTCGATTATAGTTTGCACCAGGGCGCATAGGCCTATTGTTACGCGACTTATTCTACATAAAAGCAGACAAACAAGGAAATATAGATGCTTCATACCATTTAGCCGAATGCTGTTATTTTGAACATGGAGTGCAGCAAGATTATAAAAAAGCCTTTGAAAAGTTTAAAGAGTGGCCAAAACAATAAAATGCACGATAAAGCAATGGGAAATGGAGTTAGCACTAGCAGGGTGGCTAATAATTTTGTACTCCAACGGAATTGGAGTAGGAAGATGGTAAAATTGCGTGGTGGAAGAAGGGAGTGAGTATAGAAGATGAGAACTTAGCTGAATGTCTTGTGGAATTTTACTGTAATCATTTGGAATAGACGTGGGATACTGAAATATTTCCCGTACTTGCCGCAACTGTAACTGCAAAATTTTGCTATACCTGCACCTGCCTGCCTGCACAGGTTTAAAATTTTTGTCTACCTGCAGGTAACTGCATTTACCTGCTAATAATTTGTTTCTGAAAAATGTGTATAGTTCTGCAACAAAGTACTTAATGTACGACGATTTAATTCTACAAAAGAATATTAAACTGTTTAAAAAATCCAATCAGCAGTTTCTGGTTGTGCATAATCTGTTTTTTGATTGACAAAATGTCATGGTTTAACTGCTTACTACAATTTAATAACTGAATTATTGGCTGCGTATGAATAATCCATTCATAAAACAAGACTCCAATCTACTAAACTGCCGCCAAACCATAGAAAACATAAGGATTATAAAATATCACCGATTGATTTTTAAACTTATATTATGCATCATCCGCACTAAAATAATAATGGCGGCATTTGCTTCATTATTTTATCATATATTATGGTCTAAAATTCAATTTGAGCCAAAAATTGGTTTCACTTCATCATAAAATGTGCGAAATAATGCATTTGAATACCTTTGTTTTTATAGAAAAACTAAAAAAAACTTTTGCAGGTAAGAGCAGGTACATGCATCTTGTCGGTATCTTTACCTGCCTGCAACTGTACCTGCAGTCTCCCAAAAAATCTTTACCTGCCTGCTTGCAGTTGGCAAGTACAGCAGGCAGTTGCAGGTAACAGGTACAGCAGGTAAAACTATCCCATGTCTAATTTGGAACTAGACATGGCTTACCTTTTTGCATGTTTGAAGTTGGAAGGGTGCTGAAAAATCAATGGCTTGTAATGATTCCAGATGAGGGATTTAAAAGGATGATTGATTTTGTCAAAACTGAAAAGGCCAAACTGGCAAAAAGTAGTTAAATATAAAAAACAGCTAAAGAAATCAGGCTTGTCAGAGTCATCCAAACAGAGAGTTGATCGTGTTGAAATGCACTCAAATTCGAAACCTGAAAGCACTTAAAAGCCAGTCGAAATTGGAACTGCATTAGCCAGTCGACGTGAATATTAGGAGGGCAACTATCAGCCTTTAACTGCGAAGATGATTGCTGAATTAAATCAAAAGTGAAAGGAAGGCTCATCGGTAGATACTCAAATTCTACAGTTAGCTGTGAACAAGAATGAACTAATTTAAATTTTCGAAAGTACAAAAGAATTTTTCAGAGCTTGTAAGCTCAAGATGATTATTTTGTATTCAAATGAGGCATATAATTGGTATTTCAAAGCAATACTATAAAATAGGACATGGCAAGTGTCTAAAAATGTCGGTTAAAGAATTCAAACACAATACTACTGTAGTACAGCACAGCACAGTGGATGATTCGTGTGAGTATGAAATTTTAAAAGAAATTATTTTGATTGTTGAATGCTTAAAAATGTTTTTCAAGTCTAAGTGATCTCATAATCAAATTGCAGTAATAAATTGATATCATGCGTTTTAAGATTTAAGCTTGTATTTGAGTAAGTCGTTGCCCAGTAATAGTTTAGAAACCCCCTATCTTAAGTTGATATACAAATTGAAAAAATTCCTAATTACTTTTAACTGAGTTTGTTTAAAATTGATCATTTAAAATATGAATCCGTTTAAAATATTAAAAGTTGAGTTAAGTGCTACGATAGAGGAGGTGAAAGTGGGATATAAAAGGAGAATGTTGGAATTCCATCCTGATAAGGTGCAACAAAGAGGTGGCTCTAAAGAGGAGGTAATTGTGGCTACAGAGGCTACCAAACATATTCAAAGGGCTTTTACGCAATTAAAAAACGAGGAACATTTGGAAAGTCAAAGGAAGTTTTGGAAGGATTATGAGAAGAATCAACCAGAAAAAACAAAGTCATGGAGAGCTAAAGAAAAGAATTGGAAGTACGGTACTCCGGCGTACAATAAAAAAAACCCATTGATTTGTCCGTTGTGCGATCGACGATACAAAAAATATCCTGCCTTAATAACTCACATTAAAAATCACGAGTAAGATCAGTTAGTATTTAATTATGTGGAAGGTACATCACAATAAAAAACCTGTGGAAGGAAAATCACATGAAAAAACCTGTGGAAAAAAACCACATAAAAAACCTGCTCAATTTCTAATTTAGAACTTGAAAACGTCGGTGTAGACCCAATCAATTAGTTTCCCTCCTAAACATCCTTTACCAATCAAACATAACCTCAAAATAATAGTATCGAAAAAAAAAGCTTTATAAACTTCGATGCTATGAACATTCCATGAAACATCACGTAGAGCGCCGTGCCAAAGAACGCCAAGTGAGAAAAGAACGTGGCCGTAAAAGAAGGCCTTGAAATAATTACAATTCGGCTGTTAACTTGTAATTGACTGTCAGTACCAGGATCACATGACCATCAAGGAACGCACCAGATTTACCCAACAGATAAGACGAGTTTATAACCCTTCTACTGAATCCCGTATCCATTTATATTTGACAAACTTATCAAGAGAATCTTCCCTCTTTGAGACCTGCTGAAGGGTAAACCACGGATTCGCTAATTACTTGTTGGACATATTGGAAAAATCAGTGTTGACCTTGTTGGATCCCAGTGAATTTGTCTACTTGATCCCTGACGCACCCAATACCATTTCTATAGAAAATTGCAATGAAAAGGAGAACATAACTAAAAACCTGTCCTGGAACTGCGCTCAAAATTCAAAAATCTTGCGTGTTAGACTGCCAATTGACGAGTTTTTCAAACTAAGGGACCACACAGGTACTTTTAAGGTTTTGACTGTTAATCAATTTGTGGAGATTTTTTGGAGTGGCACAGGAGCCAGGACTGGGTCGCCGCCATTTCTAAAGGTCTTCCTGGACGATCTGGTTTCCGGCCCAGGAATCGACTAGCTTCACCTTCGTTATCGTCGGAAGAACAATTGTCGTAGAATATAAATGGTACCATTATGTTTTTTTCAACTCGATTCTGGGGTGGAAGCTCAAGGCTTAAGGATTCCGTTAGGAAATATTTGCATTTAAATTCAACAAATGGACGAAGTGAAAATTATTTATTGCGAGAAATTAAGCAGTTTATGTTAGCCAAATAAGTCAAGCCAAGTCCAAATAAAGCACTTGAGTCAAGAATTTCAAATTTTGAAAATTTTGTTTTCAAAATTTAAACCTTTTTTATCCCCAAAATACGAAAAACATGGTTATAATTATTGCGTGCTTAAGCTAATTCCCTTGAATAGGGTTTAGTTGGATGAAACCATATAAAATTGCTTTTTGGTACAGAATACTTTTGTTGGATACACATAAAGGACACATGAAGAATATTGTTGAGAAATTCCAAGATTTATTACATATCTATTAACGAAATCTGAGAAGTTTGTATCTATAGTTCCTTGTATTTTTTGTAACAAGAACTGTTTAGAGCCCCTTTAGTAGATAAAGCCAGTCCGGTAAACAAAGCACCCGCATTCAGGCTGGATTTTCCCAGAAAATATTGAGTGATTTCGATTTTTTTCTTTAACCATTCAATAATACACCGTTTTTACCACGAAATCACACGATCAATATATTTTCTAAACTTCAGACATTTATAAGTACAACATTTAAACAATCGTTACGAAATCGTTTCAATTTCCAGTCTAAAGTTATTACAAAACTGATTTTGTTTTTTGAGGCTAAAAATTATAAAATCTTTTATTTGTCCAAGTATGCGATGATATTCGTAATAAACAGAAGCCAGACAAAAATCTTCACATATCATATCGACAATCTGTGATAGTTTTTTTGCACACGTGCGGACTTCACAAAAGCTTCCTTTTTGGACTCGTTACCACTATAAAACTCAAAGGCTTTCACATATGCACCAGAAACCTCTGGGGAAAAATTACCGAAGTAGTAGAAGAGTGGAATTTTCAATCCCGTATTGTCTAGGGAAAAAACTTGTTTCACGATTTATTTAAAAACTGACCAAATTTTCAATCTTATGTTAAACGGATGCATAATTTCAGAAGTTTCGGTGTTAGTTAAAACCAGCATTTTTTAGAGTATCGCTGTGCAAGTAACATACATGAAGTATACCTCGTATAGTATATTATTTGCGAGAACGGATGTCAGAAAGAAAACGAACGTTTTAAAATTTAGGAACTCAGTTTTAAATGCGCCAGCTAAAATTCCTTTTAAAAGTTTCTCCGACAAAATGATACAAAAAATAGTGGAACACTTTTAGTAACTAAAATAATGTACTTTCAAATTATGAAAAACATAAAACTCTTTATCCATCGTATTTGGCCAAAAATCGATTTTAATGTAGGTGATTTGTTTATCAGAGACGCTTTAAACTATGGATGGAGTAAAAGGGGTATCCAAATTCCAAGCTATGTAAGTTTAAATATGCGTGGAAACGCCATTCTTACAAGGTAAGTATTTCTGCCCATTCCAAAACAACAATCATATTTAGGTATGAATAAGAGATAATTCTTCCCAAAGCCATTCGTCTTCACGGCCAACCGTTTCTAATTTAGATTGTTCCCCTTTTTACTTATATTTTAGAGTTTTATATGTTAAGTTTCATTTGTGCAGTGTTTCTCGTCTTCTTCCACAGGTTTTTTATGTGGTTTCCTTCCACAGGTTTTTTCATGTGGTTTTCCTTCCACAGGTTTTTTCATGTGATTTTCCTTCCACTAGTATAAAATGGGTTGGTTTTTTTGTGTGGCGCTCCTTCCACAGGGATAGGGTTTGGGTTTTACTGGGTTCTAGGATGGTCGTCTTTCATGTGGCGATAAAGACCTGACTGGAAGTTGTAAACATTCCCACAAATATGACACACAGATTTTGGGCGACAATCTTTACAACGGGCTCTGGCGACTGTACTGTGCCAAACAATCCCACATTTACAAGTAAATTGGGTTAGCACCCTTTCCTTACCATCTTTTCTAAGAGGTGGGGCACGCTTGGCTTTTGCCTTTGGGGAAGGAGCTTTTTTTTTCTTCCCTGCAACTATTCGAAATTGGGGTTTGGTTGGTACGTTTGGGGTTCGCGGGGGTTGAGGAGACGGGTAGTTGTTGCTTGGAGAGGGTGATGGCGTTCGGGATTGGGTTGGTCTTGGAAGGGGCGACGGAGTGCGGGATTGGGTTGGGCTTCTTGGAAAGAGGTTCCTTCCTGGGGTAAGGGGTACGCTACGTTGAGATATGGGGGAGGTTTGGAAATCCGGACTATTTAAAGTCAACGGAAAAGGGTTAAGTGGGGAAACCAATTGCATTGCAGTGTTTATTGAAAAAGAGGTGTTATTAGATGGGGTTGAGGGAGTAGGGATTTGTTGGTTGCTTACGGGGTCTAACCAACTGGGAACTGATAAAAGGAGGACAGTTTCTTTGATAAGGCTGGTACCTTCCTTGCTGCACTCTGGACACCAATGCCTGTCGCCCTCGGGAAAGCACTGGGGATGGAACCAGTGTTCTGGGCACTCTTTCACACGAAGTGTTCTCCCCAGTATCATTTGCAGGCAGGCTGGGCACTTTCTGGCCACTATTCCTCCTTCAAGCTCAGACGTTTCCATCCTTTACCTGGCTGCTAACAAATTACACTGCACTAAACTTATTGACTTGACAGACTAGACAACGGACTTTTTTGACTATCAATGACACTTGACTGTACAAGACGTTGACAATAGAAATTCTACATTTGACACTGTACTGTTCACTGAGGTAGGCATAATGTAGTATGAAAAATAATGTAGTATGAAAAATAATGTAGTAGATAGTAATGTAGTACTATTAAATAATGTAGTATGAAAAAATGATGTACTATTGAATGGTGTAGTATGAGCGGGTGTAGTACTGGTTGCTAAGGGCGGATGTAGTGTGGGCTGGTGTAGTGTGACATATTGGTGTAGTGTAGAATAATGTAGTATAAGATAATGTAGTATAGAATTCATAATGTAGTATGGGATGGTGTAGTACAGGATACCGTTGGTTTAATTCGACCCGGGTATGAATTTAAAAAAGTCAATTAAATAGTTTACTTTAAATCTTAACTTTGGGCTATGTGTAACTAACTAATTGCTAATAATTGTCTATTTTTCTAAATCATTTACAGGTTCAAGACCAAAAGAAAATGCATCAAACAGCCCGCATCCTGTACAAAAACTTTGAAAAGACCCAGTACTTCAGCTGGACCATTGCCTCTCTGGTAATTCACCATGGTAACTACTTTGGCCCCCTCGACTACACATCCTTCTTATCTTTGGAACTAGCTGAGCGAATGATTGACCGATTTCTACTGCAGCAGCGTATCAAAAATCCTAGTGACTATGAAGAACATCTTCCTTTAATGGATCTCTACATGCAATTCCTCATCCGCCAAGCTAAATATTCTAAGATTCTGGATATCCTGAAATCGTTAAGCTATCCCCCCACCGATCTCTCTTCCTGGTCATTCAACAGCAATCATGAATACTATTCCATTGCCATGGATCGTTGTGGAAAAAGTGAGGAATTATTCAACCAACTAAAAATCACTTTCAATCAGCATCCCACCGAGTATGGATTACTGAAGCAACTTGTCGACAACTTTGCCCAACCCACCAATTCTGCTAACTTAGTCAACCAATTGGATCAGTTTCTCAGTGACCTTCGTGTGTATTCTCCAAGTTTTACTGTGGCTGTTGGAGATCTCTACTTTCTCGACTGTACTCAAAAACTGTCAAATTCAAAGTTCAAAGAAAGGTTTACAAAGGACATGGAAATGGTGGTGGAGTTTGGCTTAGAAAAATCATCATTCTTCCCCGACGCTGTTAACTATTTGCTCAAAATGGATAAGCAGACTCAAATGAAAATGTTGGATTTCATGTGCTCGGAAGCTTCCTCAACTGATCTGGATTCTATTGGCATATCAGTCTCTACAAGTTTCAAGGTGAATAAGGATCTTAATTATGAGTTGGCAAGGAGGGATGTGATGGGCAAGGGATTCGACTTGGGGGAAAGGATTAAGCAAGCTAATCTCTGTGCTGGGAAGTATCTAAGAGTAAATTTCCATCGGCAAAGTCTTCGCTCGGAGGAGAAAATAGAAGGGGCTGAGGTTAAAGAGGTAGCTGGAAATTCAATAACTTTAAGTCAAACTGCACCCGCCATTATACGCACAGACTTGGATGCGTCATTAGATGAGGGACTGGTAGCTGGTGAGGTGACTCCAGCTAAGCCCTTAGCAGAGGGGACAGATCAAAATGATATGATGGAAGTTGACTATGTGGATCAATATCTGATGATTGCTTCAAGTATACTTATTTCGGAGCATTGCAAACTTGCTGGTGGTGGTGGTGGTGGAGGTGGATTGGGAGGGGGAAAGATGGAGAATGGGGTGATTCTTGAAGAACTGTTAACGGCGGCTATTTGCTTAATGGAGTATGTCATTCAGAGGAATCCGATGAATCCTACGATGAGATTTGTTTTGGGGAATGCTTATGCTAGGATGGGGGCGGTGCAGGAAATGCTGAAAATTATGCAGGAGATTGATATCAAGCATGTTCAGTGGGATACCTTGGGATATATCATTTTTCCATTGGTGTTGACTGGTGGGGCGTATCCGGATAATTTGGCGATGTTGAAGCAGGCGGAGGTGATGTATTCAGGATTTCATAATGAGGTAAGTTAATTAGTGGTGGTATGGTAGTTAAATATTTGAATGCATTTTTAACTGGTTTTACAACTTTTATTTTTATGATTAGAATTTTAATGACTTGACTTTTTGTACATTAATTGTAGAATATGGAGTACGTCATAGCTTCCTTCAATAACTGCACCTTCAACAAGGTCAACGAATTCATCATGTTTCGGGATCAACTTCTCCATTCAACACAATGCGGACTGGTGCATGTTGAAAAACGCTTATTTGAACTGATGGCCAATACTGCATCTACCGACCTTCTTTTGGAATTTGTGGGGCAGGTGGATAATGACAAAATTATTGAAGATTTGTTGAAAATGTCTTGTTTGGATAATCGGGATATGACCGTCCTTGAGAATTTGTTTGATGATCATGTCAACTGGCCAAAGTTTCGTCAAATTACGGCAGCCATGGATCGACACTGGTTTAAAATGAGGGTTAATCTGTTGTCCATTTTGGTGAAGGTGATTAAGCTGGGATTTAAAAGGGAGGTGGTGGAGCTGGGGGAAAATGGTGGAGGTGCTTTTGAGATGTTGGAAGAGCTAGAAAAGGATATTAAATGTCATGAGGAGTTTAGCCAAACTTGGAAATCGTTGGAGGCGAGGGGTGAAGATAGGAAAATGATGGACACACATTTTTATGGGATTTATCCTCCAGTTTATGCAAAGGCGTTTGAGATGGGGTGTCCAGCGTATGTTTTGGAGATGCTGAGACCGATTGTCAAACTTTTGAGGGAGAAGGTTCTCAGTGGCAGCGGTGGTGCTGGTGCTGAGCAGCCGGTGGGGGCAATGAAGTATGCGAAGGAGCTTCAGGAGTGTATAGACAAGCAGAGTGGAAAGCTGTTCAAGATTGTTGAAGGAAACTTGTCGGGATTTCGTGAAGATCCGAAAGTGTTTCGCATGGAAGGTTGTGTGAAGGAGGGGCATTTTGCGATGGAACACTTTTCGGTATCGAGGATTTTGATGGGTGTGGCTATAACTGTGTGCAAAGCTGTTATTGATGGGAAAGAGAAAACGAAGGGGAAGCAAAAGAGTAAGGCTAGTTTAATTGGAATTGTGAATGATGTTGGGGAAAAGTATGAGAGGTGGAATAAGTGCTGGGCTGAGTTTTTGGAGTTTTTTAACAAGCTGCCGTTACCCACATGGGGAAAGGGAAGATTGGAGGAGGAGTTTGAGAGTGAGCTTATTTGCGAGATTGTTCCAAATACTCATGAGAGCATGCAGAAGAAATGTAGGAAAAGTCATTTGGCGCAGTTGGAGGGATTCAAGAAGGTTTCAGAGGGATTGAAGGAGTTTATGGATAGCTTTAAGAATTGAAAAAAGAAAAGACTGAGGAGAAAAATAGATCTCCATTAAATGGAATAATTGTGTGGTCTTTATTTTGTTGACAATGAATTTAATAAACGTTAAGTAATTAATAAAGTTAGGTGTTAACTATTTTTGGTTACTTTTTATAGATTTACTTATGAAATGCATAATAATTGTAAATCAGCTAATTTACGATGTGTGTGAACTATTGACCTTGTAAACATTATGAATTTGAAAATGTTGTAGTTATAATAAAACAGAAATTAGTAAATAATTTTAGCCTTCTGCATTTTTTATTTGTTTTGTATTTAGCTATTTGTCGTTCGAAATTTTATGTCATGTCATGTCACCGTTGTTACATCATTTACCTTGATACCAACTAATTAGAATAAATATATATTTTTTAATTAATTTAAGAATTCTGAAGCAATATACTATATTTTTCTCAAGTAGAAATTTTGCAACTTTATTGTGTAGTTCATTTTCTCTGTCAATTTGACAAAATGAATCAAGACAGCATATTAACGTCCGCACCGCCCTCGTCGGTATTGACCTCATTGTCAACTCCACGCCAAACTAGCACTACAACAGGAGGAGGAGGACTTCCACCATCCTTCATGACCCCCGCCACCCAAAGTCAAATAATTCCTGCAGCCCCCTCCAAGTCTGCTGAGCAGCAATGGCTGGAAACAGTGGTGAAGCCTTCCTTCGCTTCAGAACACCAGAATTCCAACTTCTCCCAAAGTGGCGGACCAAGTCATGGACAAGGTAGTGGACAAAATGGTGGCCCGAGTCACGGACAAAGTGGTGGACGTTCCTCATTCCTTGAAACTATGAAGTCCCACCGAAGTCAGTGGAGCCACATGAAAGAAAAGTCAGGAATGAACTCCTCTGTAAACTTTACAACGAGAGAGTTTGAGGATCCCTACCATCCTCATCCCCATCCAATGGAACAGGGCACCCAGTTACCTCTTGATGACCTTCATGTTCGTCCTTACACAATAGTGGGTCAGCCTCAAGGGCAGACTGAAGCTCAACTGGAGGCCCAACGAAGAATGGAACTAATGCAAAGGGAAATTGATGAGGTGATTGGGGTAATGCGACTGAACTTTGATGATCCTTGCGTGGCGGCTCCGGATAGAAAGCTGTCAGAGTTGTACCATCACTGTCCCGAGTATGATACGAAAAAATGGAGATGTGGGGGGAAGGAGAGGGAGGACGATGATGAGAAGAGAAAGAAAAGGAAGCAGTTTTGGGCGCAACTGTGTATGCTGTTGGGGCTATTTATATTGATTGCCTTATTGGTTGCGGGGGATTACTGGGTAAGTAGTTGGTTTATTGGGAAGGAGTCGGAGAAGCTGTTGGAGGAAAGCAAGGCGAGGATAGCTAGAAGGGGAAATCAGACGGGTGGTGGTGGTGGCGATGGCAGTGGAGATGGAGGACTGAGGAGTTTGGGAGGAGATGGTGGGGGTGGTGGTGGTGGTGAGGGAGGTGGAGGTAATGGGGAGGAGACGACAACTGTTACGGTGATGACTCAAATTGAAGAGGAGGATATCAAGGCGACTTTAAATGAAGGGGAGCGTGATGCGGTGGATGAAATTATGCAAATGACGGAGGATGAGGAGGATGCAAGTCTTCGCAGAGGTCATGATGTTTTGGAGGAGGCGCAGGTTCAAGAGCGATCTGGAGAACAACCAGTTCAAGAGGAGGTGCCTGCAGAACAAGAACAACCGGTTGAGGAGGGGGAGGGTAATGGACCAGGTCTTTTAGCTACTAATCCGCGTACGTATTATCAACAGCTACAAAATAAATAGTAAGTAGAATGAAATATGTAGAATGGTATTTTATGATAGTCGAATGATAGATGTTAGTCTGAAAGTGTGACTTTAATTTTTGTTGAGGAAGAAAATGTATTTTATTGAATTGATGAAGGCTAAAAAAATGTGAATAATTAAAATGAAGTTTTAAAAGAATCGCTGTGTTTTAGTTTAAAGTTTAACTTAAGTTAGTAAACTCAAAATCATTTAAGGTTTTCCATAACTTTTCTTTATAGACTTATTTTATTTTCTATTAATTTTGTTTAGTTGAGAAAGTAAGTACATTTACTAAATTAGTAAATGTATTTTGTTATTTTGTAGTACATAGTACATCTACTGGTTTAAGAATTGTATTCAGTCACCCCAAAGAATTGTCAATAACGAATAGCCATACATCTACATCTTCTCAGTCTACACTTAATTGTCCATGAAGTTAATTGTTTTACCTTGTGAACTCCCATTTACTACTGCTAATTTTAATGATGATTTTAAATGTTGTGAAGTAAGATAATTATTAAATGACTTGAATAAAACATGCATCAGTTTTAGTTTTACAAAGATATTTATTTCGTAAGATGTAATTTAATTTCGTGAATTTAGGGGTAAGTTGAGAAAAAACATCGCAAATGTAAAGTAAATCGTGTTGCATATTGTAAAATCACGTCATGTTACTGAAACAATCTTATATCCCACCAAAATTTAATGTTACCTCATTCGGGAGGAAAATATTTTGCAGAAATAATAATCATATGTAGTAAAAAATGATTTAATATCAATGAAATTATTCTCTGGAGTTTAAGCCAAACATTCGTCATACAAGTAAATAAGTGGCTTCGTATTGTAGGTTTAAAGTAAATGTAAATATTTTATAACTGCTCGAGTGATCCTGATACTGTTAACTTGCATCCTGACATTCGTTTCCACAAGTGGGTGTAAGACAACAACACTTTGGATTTGCCTCGTCGCAATCAAAGTCAGATTTACATTTTGTTATGCATTGTTTGCATATTATATTCGGATGAATTTTAGGACAATTTCCTGGTTTCAGCTTAATTGAATAAATTGAATTTTAGTGACATAGGGCTTCAGAAGAAACTCAAACGGATTAGGCTTTTGAAAGGCTGATACCTGCTGGGCTTCAAATACCTTGATCATTTTACTTGTAGGAATGTTGTTGTTAGTATATACATTCATTCAATCATGTGTATTTCAGCATTTAAAACGAAGTCCCAATGAGTTTAACACGTACACTAATCCATACTTTTGTTCACTAATTTTAAGCAGTTCTATTGTATGCAATGTCATACTATGTTGCTAAGGCGAGTAGTTGCATAGTGAGCTCAAATAATCTTTACGACTGCAAAAGGTTAAAAGCTTATAAAGTGAACTCATGACATTGTCTGACACTACCACAAAAAAGTGCAGCGTAAGCAATGCTAACATAAAAGTATTGTATGTTTTGGTAGGTAAATACATCCAACAATTTAAATTTCTATGCTAACGTCTGCTAAAATCCCTTCTTAAATGGCTTTTTACTGATTCATCAAAATTTAATCCACACGTGTGCATTTTAAAACCCGAATACATGATAAAGCCATTTTTAACGCCATCTTGAATTCTACTGCTGACTGTATAGAAGTTACCTTAAGTTCTTCGACAAACTCATAAAAGAAACAAATTCAATTTTAAAGGTTCTACATTTCTATTATACTGTGTAGTTCATTTACTGACTACTTGGTACGTCTAAGAATAACGTTAATCTGAATGAAAAACATGAAAAACTTCAAATTATTACATGAATATTCTAACACGATATTACCCTGTATAAACGTTTATTGTATTATTAGATGGTGTAAATCAAAATTTGTAATGAATTTAAAATACATTTTTCTATATTTACAAAGGTTCAAACTACACTCCGTAATTCATTTATTTAAAAACTCGAATTACTACAAACATTTAAATGACAAGCCAAAAAGTTCTTGAAAAATAAACTGCCTTATGAATCACATGAAGTGGTTATGTTATTAGTAAAAAAGGTCAATAGTATGATTACCTTAAATCAATGCTTCATTTAAAAATCACTCGAAGCCTATCAAGTATATAAAATCACAAATCTCACGATCATCACAAAATTTGTTTTCACATTTAACTCAATGGGATATTTTTCCTCATTTCTTATTAACACACCTTCTTTTCCTAAATATTGCATGTGTAACAATATCACACATACGCCTATCAGAATAGCGTTGCATGTCAAAACCTAATTCGAAAGTTCGTTAAAAAATGTATTCTGTATGCGTGTTTACGCCAGCAATTTATTTTACTAGGCTACGAGTTTTACATGAATTCGTACGCTTTTTACACTATTATTTGCAAATTGCCAATGATTTCAGTACTGTGCATCATAGAAAACTAATGATGCATTGGAAAATCCACTACGCATTATTTAATTTTCATTTTTTTGCAGTTTATCGATTTTACGGGTGAATCTGGTTTTTCAGATGCGATCAAGTTTAACTCCGCACGCCTAAGAAAAATATCGCATTCAAATGGAATTCCACAATAGATCATCTGTGCAATAGTTTAAAATGTGAAATCCAAATTTATACCCAAATTTGATATAAATTATTAGCAGATTATTTTACTAAAAATCAATACTTTAAAGTTATTCAGCCGGAAAACATATTTAATCTCAAAAAATGTTCCTGTTCGTTACATTCTCTATTTGTTACTTTGGATATATTGATTCCTCAAAATTTGATGGAACATTTCATTGAAAATCCGCTTTAACCCTTTTTGATTCAGTGGTAGGGAGTGATTATAGTAAGTTTTTATTGATGGTACCGAAAACCAAGTAAAAATGGAGACAATTTCTAAAAGTTTTCTTCATACAGTCAAATACTCAACTCTTTGTGTCATATCTGCACTTTTATTATATCCCATCCTTTTGACGATTTTAGTACCTATTTTAGCATATAGATTAATAATCCAACATCTTGTTAAAAAATGGGATCCAAAAATTTGCAAAATGATATCAGGTTTGAGCGCTGTGTTAGTAGGCAAGAACCCATATTCCAAACCGGAATTCGTTCTTGTAGCAGCGTTTCCTTTAAAATCAAAAGTAGATAGAAACCAAGTTATTAAAATAATGAACACTCGACTTTTTAAATACAACCAATTCCCTGAACTATCCCAAAGAATTGCTAGTAAACTAGGATACAATTTCTGGTGTAAAACAGATAGAAAACTTACTGCTGAGGATCACGTTCGATTTTTAAATTCCAAATGTCCTGAAATGCCAATGACAAGAAATAGTGCACTCCAACTAGTTTCCCGAAACATTGTGACTCAACCATTTCCTTCAGATAGGAGCCCATGGGAAATAATTTTAGTTCCAAACGTATTCGATGAAAGTGACTCGACAATCAGATCAATAGCAATTTTAAGAACTCATCACTGTTTAATGGATGGTCATTCCATTATCAATTTTATGAAAAAGTGTTCGGCAAAACCATGGCAGCAGTACAAAAAATTTCAAAATACAGACAACTCCAAAACTTCAAACTTGCAAAATTTACTACAAATTCTAATGGTAGTTATTACATGGCCATATATTGTGCTTCGACAAGCTTTGTATACAAATGACAACAGTGAATTTATGAAAAGGGTTTTCTCCAAGCAGCAGCAAAATAAAGATTTGTCAACATTTGTCGGCAAAGAGTCTCCACGGATTTCTATGGACAGGCTTAAAAATGTGAAACGATTGCACGATGTAAACGTATCTGGCATTATAATAACTTTGGGAATGGAAGCGATAACCAGGTTTATTAGAAAGCGCTGGGGCAAAGTGGAAAAGAATATGTTTCTTCAAATGTCGTATCCAGTCTCAGCCCATCCGGGTGGCATGACGAATCATTGGTAATCGATTATATGTCATTTATTTATATTGATATCTTTATATGTACGAAACAATGAAATCCATTCGTAATTATCTTCTTTGTTGTACCAAATAGGGGATTGATTAGAATGCCGATTCGATTTAATGAAAATGATCCGCTGAAAACTTTAAAAAGGGTTTCTAAAGAATTCGACCAGAACAAAAATTCAGTGATTCCAATACAAAGTTTTATGCTCTCCAATTTTTTGGGATTATTACCAGCATTCCTAATGCCAAAACTAGAAGATATTGGCCAACAAACTGGTATACTATCAAATTTCCCTGGTCCGGAGGGGAAGGAAGACATTTTTGGGTATGAGTATGATGATATTGTATGTTTTGGAGCAACTTCTAGTGGCACAGGTTAGTATAATAAAGTATTTAATAATCGTAATTATTCTTTTAAGAAGTAATCCGTCAAATCAAATCTTTAATAATTTTTGTAGCATTTGGTTTCATGTGCGTAAGCACGAACAACAAGTTGAGAATTGCTGCAGGCGCATATCCGGATTTAATTAAGACAGACAATGATGCAGATGAGTTTAATGGGTATCTGGAAAACGTTCTTAAATCATTAGAGATTGAACCAAATGCAAAGGAAAATGATCACTGGAATACTGGCCAATAAATTTCTTCTCAGTTAATTTATTTATGGTATTAATCTTATTTTGTGCAAGTAGAATTCTAATAAAAATTCTACTATTAAGAAAAATCAAGACACTTGAAGTTTCGTGACCTTTAAAACAATTCACATTTATAAATTTATGCGTCTCTTTATATACGTACGTAAAATACATGAGAAATTTACGTTCAATTTCCCAGTAGTAGGACTACCATCACTAATATATTTACGAAAACGTTTGCAGTAATATTTCTAATCGTGAGAAAATATGGTGTGAACATAATAAATGTAATTTACATAAATCATTGAGACTTTTAACAAACAATTTTTTCATGAAAGTGATGTATAAATGTGATAATTTACCAAAGTAATTTTTGAAATTCAAAATGATATTCATTCCCATTATAAACATTAAACAGGCTCCAAAACTTAAATCGAAAGAAAATCGTGCTGTTAAATACCCTTTAATGTCTATAATCTGCATGAAATGCTAAATCAAAATTGATGACGTGCAGCTACTACCTCAACAATAAAACAAATCACACAAATTCCAATACAAACTGCCCAAAGAAAAAACGTAGTAGACAAATTTCCTTCTATTTTCAACGCCATTAATTCATTTTCCTCAAACTTGTATTTTATTTTAGTAGGGTTAATTAATCTACTTCGTTCCTGAACTCTATCCGAATATCCCAATCCTAAAGACTCATCCCTCCAATATAAAAATATACCAGCTTCCATTGTAGCACGAGCAGCTCTCGCAAGTAAAATTCCATCATAATCTTTGACCAATGAAACATAAAACGAATATCGTGTCCCAGCTGGCAAAAGTCGTTTCCCAATATAACAGTGTAAATGCCTATCCTTTCTCTTGTCCAATAATTTACGAACTCTATCAATCATATTTATTGCACCAATCCAATTATCCACAATACATGTCTTAGTTTTAAATGCTAATTGACGTCCTGCCAAATCATTAGCATTTGCTGACTGCAAAAGAGTTTGTTCTTTAAGGTCACTATAATTTACTTTGTCCATCATTCTTATAATTGCACTCAAGTCATTTTGAATTGGTGAAGATTCGTTTCCTTCCCTTGTTTTATAATATTGTGTAGAAGCTTTTAATTTAGCAATAGCACCTTTATTGGGGAATACCAGTGAATAATTATTAGCAGCAAGTTCACTTATAAAATCCATAGATTTTTCTTCAGATGGACTTATCATGACACTGGTAAGAACTCCAGAGTACAAGTCCGCCAAAATGTATGCCACCATTAACCATACACTTAATATGTATGACTTTTGCATAAACTTGGGTACTTCAATTCCTTCAGTAAAACTAAAAACTACCAAGCAAAGTAAATCTAACACTTTATAAGTTCCCGAGCTTGTACGAAAATGCTGTAAAGTAAGTTCAGCTGTCACAACTATTATCATGGATAGAACTATGAATGCCCATAAATCCCAAGAAAATGCAGAGACTAAAAATTCTACGTCCCACGCAGATATTCTATTCTTTGGGATATCACAATAAGCAAAATTGTTATCCAAAGGGAAAAGTTGACTGATGGTATAGATAGTTTGAAAATTGTTTAATTGTCCAGAATAATATTTTGTTAAGCTTTCCAATGTATATTGGTCACCAAACAACCTAACATTTGGATACACTAGAAGATTTGTAGTTATTCCAGTTTCTGATGCATATTTTTCACTTATCAATGTTGCGTTTATAGTGTCTGCCACAAATTTAATTATCGGGAAGAATGCATCGAATGAATTTGGTTTGCGTTCAATACTTCGATAAAAATCCCTTTTCCTTGGGAAGGTTTTCAAAGAGTTTTCTAGAATTGATTGATCTGTTTGAAAGTAGTGCATTATCAGAAATTTATCATTAAATGCTTCTTTATAATTTGGGATTTCTGACTGGTGGCCAAAGCAAAATGGAAATAAAATAGCGATTATAAATCTAACTACGTTTTTGTAAAAGAGTTTCATTATTTAAACTATGAAAAATCAGGGAATAATGTTTGGGTTTTAGTTTAAGGGCCAAAATATATGTACTATTGTAACATCCTCTCTGAACTCGTGGTTGTATTTAAATATGAATGCTTTACTACCACGTATATATCACGTTTACATCAGAAGATACGTTTTACAAATATTGCCTTCAATATTTTTTAAATGAAGTACAATGTCCAAATGAAGTACGTACATGAGGAATCAATAATCAGTTACAACCCGTTTCCAATTAGTAGCATTTAATATTTACTTAAGTGTCATTCCCTCTTCATTAACCATGCTGTATGAGTATTTATTTTCAATGGCAACATATAACATAAAAATGATCTTGACATTGGTGGTAAATGCATTAATTCAAGTAGCATCAGAAACGACATATTTGGAGAGAGAAATTTGCATTAACTATTTTTTTTAAACTTGAATGCTTACTTTATCAGTTGTCAGTCATAACTACAACCATGAACAATCAATAAGCTACAATGCACGTGTAATTTTGAATTAAATGTTTGTTGCGTGAGCACAAATGGTTGTCGATTGAGAAAATTAAATAAGTGTGTATTTATAACAATTAGGGTTTAAAATATATGTATTTATTTAACAATTATTCTTTTAGATATGCAACTAGTTTTTTGGTATTTTATTCTAGTTTCAAGATTACAGTTATTACAATCTTTTTTAATGTTAAAATGCTCTAATTAAATACTTCATGTGTAATTTATAATCTAACAGTTCGAATAATATTCTATTCTTATCACACAATATGTATATAAGGCACGGCACAAAACGTAAATACAGTCTTTATACAATACTAATTTGTACGAAACTTGGAATTAAAATGCGTACTGAAACCGATCCAACCAAACCTGCATAGTTAGTAAACATAATAATGATTTATTTACTTATTCTTTTGTAATAAAGTAAATGTTAAAATGTCGTCTGCCGACGACGTGTGCCAAATCTTTTAGTTTAATGGATCATTCGTGGTATTTTCAAAAGAGGAAGCTAAATTATAAATAATAACGGCAGTCGTTGTATTTAATAGTCATGTTTAGAAATAGAAAAGGTCATTTAGGGCACGAGTCATTATTAAGCATAACAATTTTATTCGTCCAAGAAATGCTCTATTTTTATTATGTTTGAAACTTTGCTCTTTGAATATTTCTAGGCATTTACGCCATCTTTCATGGCCACGTATTTATTATGTCTAAACCAAAGCACGTTTTCATATTTTTGCTACTTTCAAAACTAATCTTTGTAAATTTTGTGTGGTCTTTCCCAAATTTTCCGCCCAATTTTGGTAGTAACAACGCAATAAATCTGACAGAAAGCATTAACAGTCTTTTACTTCAGTTTAATTTGTGTCATTTGCAGATATATCTAGATCCTTGGAGCAATTCCAAAGAATACAATACTTTATACCATATCTTTAACTACTTTCATACAAAAACTGTTTCTTATTCTGTTCAAAAAAACGTTCGTCTGACAGATAAATCATGGAACAATGTAAAGCGCAGAATATTCCCACATTCTAAATGTTATGCACACATTTTTATTGAAGGACGTCAGTGGCGCTCAAATACCCGTTCTCTTAGGTCATTAATTTTTCAAGAAAGTTGGCCAGTAAATCCTGACTACATAATTTTCTTTGCTTCCAATTTAAATATTCGACAACTTTCTGGAGCAGTTGAAAGATCACATTATACCGGATTTTGTTATGCGATTTTAAGCATGTCCGAAGTCTTTCGTGTAAATCCAGCTTTAAGGACAATTGATTTAGTACTACAAGTTGGCAACTTGTCTGAGGAAAATATGAACTACTTTCAAAATTTAAATATGAATCAAAATTTTATTTCAAGTGGGTTGTCACACTGGGAACTTGGACCATTATCAACATGTGACTATAGTACTAAATACGGAGTCCATGCCAGATCACCAACAGTTGAAGAATGTATTTTTAATGAGCTTGGAAAGAATTTTAATTTTTCATATCGTACTGGAAGACGGTACAGCTACGCTAAAGTTATTCGAAGACGCACCATGTCAATGGAATACTTAACAGAAATTAAAAAACAACGAAGGCAAGTCGTAGAGCTTGGTTTTGTTTACGATCAATGGGGATATTTAGTATCAAAAGACAGTGTACAAAATTACGATACAGCTTTGGTTGGACCCTTTGATACTTTTACTTGGATTAGCATACTACTTGCTTTATCAGGCTTATCGATTGTGCTTCTTGTGATACTGACATATAGCAGTATTCAGGCTTTCAGTAAACTAGAAAAATTCTTCCGGATATCCATATACTTATTTGGTTCACTATTAGACCAAAGCATTTCTACACTAGTAACCCAGCTACCTGTCTTAGGTCATGCAACAAAATCTTTAACAAAATTATTGTGGTTGTCGTGGTGTTTTTCTGCATTTTTGCTTGGTCAGCTTTATAAAGGAAAGATGTTTAGCTTTTTAACTAAATCACCGGAACCGGACTACCCCACAACGTTAGAAAATCTTGCCAGAAGTAATATGATTATATATTCATACACCGGATTTCATCATAACAATATACCCATAGCAACATTTTCATTTTATTTACAAGAAGTAATGGCAGCTCCAAATGCTAGTTATCCAGAATACTACCATAAATTTAAAGACTCTTTAAAATATATGCATGAATGGTTAAATGGAATGCGAGATTTAACGAGAAACATGTATCTTCAAGAATATGAACATTTAATTGACAAAAATAACACTAATGTAGACTTTGGAGAAAAGGTTTATCCAAGCTTTGCGTCCTTCGATTACCTAAAACATATGTTTATGCATAAACAACTATTAAAGTTATATTTTCCAAATAAGTGGGTATCGCCTGTTGTACCTGTATTTGGATTTATGTCAACAATGCCTTGGACTGTTGACAGGAACTACTTTTACCCAATATTTAAGAGAGGACTTGGTCAGATTTTTGAAAGTGGTTTGTACTTTAGGTGGGATGCATATCATGATAGCTTCAATGGTCTAGATAATTTTGGCAGGGTGAAAAATTTGATAAGAGATACAAAAGCTTTAAATGAGTCTGATATAAAAACATCAGTTCCTGAAAAGAACTGGCGAAATTCTTACTATCATTATTGGTACAATCCTGGAAGTAATCAAGATGTAAAAATGTTTGAGCCAGTGTCAATCTTGTTGTTGAAAATCGTATGGATACTCTATGGAATTCTTCTTGGTGTTTCGGTATTGCTATTTATGTTGGAGTGTTTACATGCAGAGGATAAAAAACGGAAGGAGGATGTGGTCATGTTGTTTTAAATTTTGACACAAACGTTGTCAAGTGTGCGTTTTGATTATATAAAACATACGTGGGACTGCCTTGATTTAAATCATAAATTTAGTTTTTGCCTCAAATTCAGTTTATTTCGAATTGAAATATTATGGCGTGATGAATTTGCTTTTGGTATTGGAACTCTTTGGTTGCTCCACTGGCTCTCACTAAAATACACACTTTTAACTTTTATTATGTTTCAAGGACTCTGTCCACACCTATTTCACCAATATTTTCATACAAAACAAATACAATTATTTTCTAGTGATATTTTTGTGGCTGTTTGCTGTATTTTTTTTGTTGTAACAATGTTCTTATTTTGAATATAATCTTAAAAGTTAGGTGTGTTCGGAATATTTAAGCACTATAAAGTTTAATCATTGTAGGAAGTTTTGTAAAATGTATTCCTTAAGATTTTATAAGGTGGTAGTGAGAAAAAAGGGAACATTTACTCATTACGTAATTTGTTCACCACCCCCTTTTTATATATTATATGAAAAAAGTAAAAAGGAGCACAGAGCTCGGGTTGTCGGTTCTTTTAGGAAAGCTATGAAGATGACGAAGAAATAATATTAAGCAAAACAAGAGTATAAGTTTAAAGTTAAAGAATCGAATTATTATTTATCGGCAAGGAAAATCATACCACAT
>JAQIWN010000975.1:0-24306 GCA_034699025.1 Entomobrya cf. arborea Gr-Col-00668
ACCTGAGGGTCTGAAATTCAATCCCACAGGAGGTATTGACCTAAGGAAGCTGTGTACCAAGTTTGGTGTCAATCGGTCAAGTAGTTTTTGAGAAATCGTGCGGACAGACAGACTACTCGTTAAAAACATTAACTACTAAGCTTTGCAATTCAATAGTTAATAAAATACAGGGCCAAAACAAGTATAATAAATTTCTTAAAGTTTCTAATAACCTATAAGCTACTATCTTAATGTACTGTACTTTATGAATGTGTCCACTTATAATTCCATTAAGGAATTTTTCGTCAGGATGATTAGCCATACATTCTGTAGTTTGTGCACTTGTAGATATTCATATATATAAGATATACACTTTCTTTAACAAACAATATTTCTCTGATACACTACTACGTCTGAGAAGTTAGTAACATGCATATCAAATTATTAGCAATGATTGGTTCTAAACATTAACAACTTGCTTGTACTCTACCTTTAAGCGAATGAATTTTTGGTTCGTATTGTAAATAAAAATACTGAAATGAGAAAATCCAAAGACGAATAAAAAGTCTTTATAGTTTTGAGTTGTCGATCACTAGCACAGTATTCATTCCTGAATCAACAGATGATTCAATTTTACACCGCATGAAATAGAAAAGAACATTGACATTATTCAATTTTTTCCAATTAAAATTCACACATTGTTGTTTCGAAAGTAGCATGTTGCTTACCATTGTGTTATTCTTTTGCCTATTTGTTAGTGGATATTTATTATACACTAAACGTAACAACATTGGAGGGAAAAGGCTACCAGGTTTGAGACTTTGTAAAAAAAAATATTTACTTACTTACAATTGTATTTGTTCACGACAATCTACTGCTTTTAAAAAGGACCAACACCATTGCCAATACTAGGAAATCTAGTGTCCCTTGGATTCCGACCACATGTCATTTTAACAAAATGGGCGAAACGTTATGGACCTATTTATGGAATAAAACTGGGATTAAAAGAGTAAAATTTTACGTTTAATTATATTTCAAAACTTAATATTTTTTCGAATTTTTATTCACAACTGTTTTTTTTTTTAAATTTGAAGTGCTATTATAATAAACGATTATAAACTCATAAAAGAGATATTTAATGAAACTTCATCAACGGGAAGGCTTGATGATAATCCAGTATTAATGGAGGTCACCAAAGGGCCTTTTGGTAACTTGAAATTCTCCATTAGCATGTTGATCAAGGTTAGTATCTGGACTAATTTGGAACAAATTCAACTAATTAAACTAATTTAAAAAGGTATGATAAACTCAACTGGATCAACTTGGGAGGCTCAACGAAAGTTTACAATTCGAACTCTTCGTACTTTCGGTTTTGATAAATCGTCAATGGAAAGTATGATATTGGACGAGTTGGAAATCATGTTGAATTGGATTGGAAATCAAAAAGGCTGTGTGATGTCAGGTACACAATTATTTAATGCTCCCGTCTTAAATGCTTTATGGCGTGTTGTCAGTGGAGAAAGATGTGAATGGGAAAAGGGCAGGGCCACTCTTTTGGATGCAGTATCAGATTTTTTCAAGTAAGTTTATAATTTCAATTTATCAAAACAGTTATACACTTTCGGTGAACTTAAAGAATATAATACTGTTTTTAAACCTTTAAGAGAATTAATGAATGTTTCTACAAATGGGCTGCTTTTCGCACCATTTTTGAGATTTATTGCCCCCAGATTATTTGGGTGGAATCGATACATACAGAGTACAAATAAAGTGTTTAAATTGTTCCAACAATCTATTGTGAAACATGAAGAAACATTTGATTCAACAGATTTAAGGTAGCATTTGCAAACTTGATATTATATAAAAAATGATTGGCAATGGATAACTGATAAATATTTGGGACAAGTAATTGGTAGAAATATTTTTTACAAATTTTAAAGAGACTTCATAGATCATCATTTGATGGAAATTAAAAAGAGTACCGATCCAAAATCAAGCTTTTATAGTGAAACAGGATGTAAATTTGTATTTGTTTGATTGTAAATATTGTCAATAATTAAATTATCCACTAATTTTTTTAAATGTTTTTAGATGCTAATTTGACAGCTTCAATTTTCGAATTATTTTTGGGTGGATCTCAGACTATGTGAGTTATACAAGACATCCTTTTATTTTTTTTTTGAATATATTAAAATTTTATGAATTTTTTTTGAATTTTTCAATTAGTGCAAGTTCATTATCCTGGTTACTCCTTTATTTGAGTGAGAATGAGAGCGCTCAAAACTTACTGCAGAGAGAAATCGATGAAGAAATTGGGTCAACTATTCCTTCATTATCACACAGACTCCAGTACGTTCATTAAAATGTATACTTTTAATATTATTAGAAAATTTTATTGTATTTTTTGTAAACGTTTATTAATTTTCCAAAAAAGCATGCCATACAGTGAAGCAGTGATATCAGAAATTCTAAGAATTACTTCCATAGTCCCACTTGGTATTCCCCATCAAATGAGATCTGACCTGGTTTTTCGTGGTTATCATCTTCCAAAAGGAGCGACTGTTTTTTCTAACATATATGCTGTTCATCATGATCCTAATATTTGGGGAGATCCAGAATGCTTTAGACCAAATAGATTTTTAAACGAGGATGGAACCAAGTTCGTGCAAAATAAGGCCCTAATTCCATTTGCTGAGGGAAAAAGGAAATGCATTGGGGATTCGTTTGCAAGGGATAATTTGTTTTTGTTTTTGACTAGCATTTGTCAGAATTTTAGTATTCTTCCTGATCCTAACAAAAAGGAAAAGGCAAATTTTGAACCACATTTTGGTCTAATGTTATCACCTATGCCATTCAGTATTTTGATGGTATCAAGAAAAACATGAGTAGATGTAATTTAATGTGATACAATTACGTATTATTTTTTTTTTTGTAACAAGATAAAAAAATTCTAAATTTTTTGTCCAGAGATTGATGATGATTTGGTTTTCATAGAAATATAAGCTTGTAAAAGTTTTTTTTTGGTTGTTACTTGGTCATATTGAATATAAAAAATATCTTGAAGGAAAATGAAATGAAGATAGGATGTCAAAAAGCATAAGACGATTTATTTAAACAAACACGTGTTATGAATCTATACACTAGATACGAATCACATAATGTAGCTAAATTTTTACCTACCATAGTACTTATGTATAAAAAATATAAAAGGACGGGTTGCGTTAAGGGCCATTTTTGGGCCTCAAAATTTTTTTTCTGTTTTTTTGTTTAATTTTGCTCGTCTTTTCAAGCTGAATCTATTGGTGAAAGTTTAAGCTAAAATAAACCTCCTGGTAGGGAGTTATGGGCCTTCAAAGTACACGTCGTCAAAAATTTTCAAAATGCTAAAATTCTAAATTCTGAAAATTCGAAGCCCTATATTTTCAGGGCCAGACAACTTAAAGAGAAACTGTTGGTATCAGTAGCTTACTAATTCTTTATACTATAATTCACATAATACGTTGTAAAAAATATCGACACCCTACACATACAAATAGAAAAATAGTCAATATTGCACCACAAAATGACGTAATCGTATG
Organism: Entomobrya cf. arborea Gr-Col-00668; assembly: GCA_034699025.1. Lineage (NCBI taxonomy): Eukaryota > Metazoa > Arthropoda > Collembola > Entomobryomorpha > Entomobryidae > Entomobrya > Entomobrya cf. arborea Gr-Col-00668. The sequence continues at coordinate 3,558 of JAQIWN010000975.1, forward strand.
TTCAGGCGCCATGGACACGTATGTGAAACCACTGAACTTTAAGTTCTTTATGCCAAAACATTCACCTCTTCCATGTTAACCAGAAACCCAGTACCCTTAACGAAAATCCTTCGGTGCTCTGAACACGACCCATTCAAAGTAAACGCATACACTAAAAATCCTCAAAAATTCACGTCAATGGGTCGTGTTCGGAGCACCGAAGGATTTTCGTTAAGGGTACTGGGTTTCTGGTTAACATTAAAGAGGTGAATGTTTTGACATAAAGAACTTAAAAATCAGTGGTTGCACGTGCTTGTCCACGGCGCCTGAACATACGATTACGTCATTTTGTGGTGCAATATTGACTATTTTTCTATTTTGTATGTGTAGGGTGTCGATATTTTTTACAACCTATTATGTCAATTGTAGCATAAAGCATAAGTAAGCTACTGATACCAACAGTTTCTCTCTAAAATGTCTGGCCCTGAAAATATAGGGCTTCGAATTTTCAGAATTTAGAATTTTAGCATTTTGAAAATTTTTGACGACGTGTTTTTTGAAGGCCCATAACTCCCTACCAGGAGCTTTATTTTAGCTGAAACTTTCACCAATAGATTTAGCTTGAAAAGGCGAACAAAACTGAACAAAAAACCACAAAAAATTTTGGGGCCCAAAAATGGCCCTTAACGCAATCCGTCCTTTCAGATTCAATTAAAAAAATTCTAGTAAAGGTGGATTTTTAAATATTAAACTATGACGTTGAGAAGACGCACCTGTAGATAAATTAGATTTTCACAAAAGCTTAGTTCGTAAACCAAGGCAAAACCAATATTAGTCTACTTTAGGTAGATATTTTTCATGTAGTTGTGTATCTTTACTTGTTTTAGGCAGGCAACATAAAATTCTGTTTTTCTCAGCATGTCGGTAATTAAAATCGATAAATCTTTGGTAATTCTAAGAAAAGGTTAGTTTAATCGGATCATTTGAAATTATTTATGAGAATTCAAAGAAAAAAATGATTTTACTGTGTCTATACGCAAGCTTTATACATTAATGTAATTATAGCATTTTTACTTTTATTAGTGACAATCATTAGTGATAGTTATAGGTCGTATTAATATAGTTGATATACAATACTTTGTTTTGGCCTTAAATGTTAAAGAAACATTAATGGTTGATTAGTTATGATTCTTGTTTTTTTGGTTACAGGGGAAAAACATATGATATGTGTTACAACAAGAATTTTAAGTTAAGCAACTCACCTAAAAAAATTCTTAACATGTTTGGACATTTTTAAGTGTCGCTGTAGAAATTGTAAAATTGTATTGAAATTCCTCTGCGGTACAAAAATTATCATGTTACTCGAAAGAGGTATATTTGTTCTCACAATTAGAAAATTGATATTATCTTTTTGATTGATGTATAAACAACCTTCTCTACATTTGTATCAACGTGGTAATAAATAAATATCTTTTGTATAAATCGACCCCAAAACAAGCTTTTAAAGCTACTGCTTTCTTGCGAAAATAAATGCTGGCTTTTTCTGTCAGACAAAGGTATTATTAATGAAAAAATCGAGACATCTGGGACATTATTTAAAACATTCATTTATAATAATAATAGGGCAAATTTTATTTTATTTATTACGTGTCTATAGGTCAATATTGCAAAAACTGAAATAATAGGCGAATAAAATTTATTCTTTAAACTTACATTTTTGGTTGTGCGAAAAGTTGTGTGCTTTGTTTTCTAACATTGACAGTGGTATTTCAGAAAGTTGCTTATATGGTTAAAACACGTCCTTATAACAATTTTATTTCATGAACACTGTATACAAGTAAAGTAGTGGTTGGATTTATTCTCGTGGTCAAGTCAAGAAAGAACAAGTTCAACTCGTGGCTATGCATTCAACGTTGCTCGTTATTGTTCCAGTATTTCTCCTGCTCAAAGTATTTTTAGTTGAAGCGAAGAGAAATACAGATAAGCGAATGGATAAGATAATTTTGCTGACTTTTCACCTTCAACCACATAATGCTTTAACTCAATACAATTTATTTCATGCAACCTATTGCTGTTGATTTCTGACCATTTATGGAAATTATTACTACGAAAAATGATTTATTAGATAGAATGATGTGAGCTCTGATTGGCTAAAATAATGCGAAAACTTCTGAAAATATCAGAATTTCAGCATCTATCAGTACTCATCAAATTACTTTTTCTGCTGCTTTACTCTTGCATGACGTCGTTATGGTTTCTCACATTACGTAACATCCACGTACTAATATTATAATCCTTTATTTAGTGCTTGAATCAAGTGCGCTTGTCAATTAAAATTGAAGCCGTGTAAAACTGTTTTTCAAATTATAGCTATTTTAAGAATTAGATGATGCACAATAGTTTGTTCGGAGACATTATTTGTAAAGTGATCAAAAGTATTTATGTAATATAGTAGCGGAACATTTGTATTGGTAATTTTTAAAGTAGGTTATTTATTGAAAGTTAAGTTTTTAAGTTGAATTTTTGCTTTTTGCGTTTATTATTTGTAGGTTGTTGCGTAAAAATTTTACAATGCATTTATTAAAATCCTCGTGTGTCGTAAAAACTGTAAACCCAAAGGAACTGGTGGAAAATTTGGGGTTGCGTACTGTAACAAAAATAATTAACTGTAATACTTTTATCTAACATGTGATATATTCATTGTAATCAATATAAATAAATTGAAATTAATGTAATGACATCAAAATGTAGTAAAATTCTAGGCGTTAATTATATCATCATCATCAATGTCACTTGATGGAAAACATGTTTTTGGGGTAACCAGACATTTAACTTGCTATTTCATCCAATAAATGATGTTAAAAGAACAAATACGAATATCGATTTTTTAGCAGTGTAGATATTAGTAATGCAAATGAGATTTGGTGCTAAAATGTTCCTCGTCTTGATTTTAAAAGATCAAAAGCCAAAAAATTGATGACTTTTCATTTCATTGCGCGTAAGCACCTGTGATTTTTATGAAAATTTAATCTCCCTTTTTATGATGTTTATTAGTGCAGCCAAAATAATTTTGACAAAGGATATTTACAAAAACAATTTTTTGTAAGTTTATTAAATATTTGGCTACAATTCAACAGTTAAGAAGCAAAAAAGAGTTCTTACGGGAGTTACAATCAATAACTTCAAATAAGAGTTCAAATGAAGAAATAAAAACGCTTAATAAACTCTGAATTTTAAAATCTAGACAATATTTTGTAAAAGTTGGAAAACAGAGGAAAAAATATAAAATGAAATTGTTTTGATTTATGTTCAATCCGTATAAATTGTATAAACACTTAGATTCCAGTACGAGATAGTAGTTTTCTTAATTTCGATGTGGTTTGCTATTATATTCTAACATGACATATAACTAATTATAAGGCATTTTTACGCTATTTTGTCTTTGTAAGCTATAAAAAAGAACTGTAGATTTTGGTACAAGATTAAAACTAAAATTAATTTAATTTAGAGAGTTTCCTCCAGATATTGTATTGCTTCGTCGAAGTAAACAAAATAACTATATTAAAATAATTTTACATTCGGCTATCATAACAATACTTGCCCGATTGTGTGGATTTATTATTAATGGATTAAGCCAGTTTTAAAATTGACAATTTATATGAATTAGAAAAAATGCTTGAGGCTTTCCACGCTTTTACAATTCTAGAGTGAGAAGTTTTACATTCGTTTTTTTAATTTAAGCTTTTTACAAACTATGTTGGAACCAGGATGACACAAAATAATTTTTTTTGAGTCTACGACAGGGGCGTCAGCGATAAAGTCTACCACGACTAAGTCTACCAAAAAAGTCTACGAACGATAAAGTCTACCGCGACTAATGATACTTTAGTGCGACATTTAATACTTGAAACGACAAATGATATATGTAGAAAGTCCAGATACGACAAAATATACTTTTGTGAATAAATAAGCAATTTCATACAATACATGATGCTTTTAATTAGGATGCATATATTTTTTTTCATGCAAATGAATACCAACAGTCAGCCAGGGAATGAGCAAACTTTAATAAGCAATGATAATCGTTTTCCTGCGAAATATGTTCGTGTTTTGCTTACATAATTCAGTAGACATACTCTTGATCTCTTTTCTTCTACCCAAGTCAACAAACTTTACACTTACTAACAGCATACAGTTTAAATATATTTTAAACATTAGAAGAGCACAGTTATTGATTCTTGTTGAACAAAAAAGTCTACTACTGCACATCTAATATTTTTTTAATTGATTGTTGATGTAATCGATTTGTGCGTTTAATACTACAATTTGGTTGCTTAGTTTGTCAAAATGTCATGATAAGGGATATACTTTATCATTTCGTTTAAGATGAAGGGGTACCTTTGGTAAAGGATATGCTCTTCCAATTATGTGCACATAGTGAGTTTTACCTCAAAATTTGAAGCACTAAGGTTTCCCGCGGCCTTAAAAACGTTTACGCACCCAGTGTCAGTATTTAACTTGCATACTTGAATATTTTGTATAATACTCTCTCTCTCTCTGTGTGTGTATAATACAACTATTGCCATGCTACTACGCCATCCAGCCAAATATACAAAAGATATTCAAGAGTGGGTTGAGTGCCAAGACCTAGCGAGTTGATTCATCTTTTATAAATTTTATTTGACGAAAGATCAATATGAATGCTCTGAGTGCCTTAATAAGTACTATATGTACCAAGTTTCTTGTAAATTTAGAGGCAACAAGCCTTTTTCATCCATAACCCAGTTTATTACATTAAATCAAGTGATTGAAGCCTACTTTGAAATGTGATACAGTAAAATATGATATGGACATTTTTGAACTTATAATTTTATAGTGAAATTAGCAACAAACTGATTATCTGATCGAGAAAATTTTCCATAAGTTCATCTTGTATCTAAGTTTTTGTCTCCATAAATACATGGCCAAATTAATCGCATTTTAGTGAGATATATTTTTATCACTTTCCAATGCGGTGATTCATCTTTGAACGCTTTCCGAGAATCCGCATCGCACTTTTGTCCAATCCAATCCAATTTGTTCGTTGAGCAGGATAATGTATCCCTAGAGCTACCCTTAATCTTCTTCCACCTTCCGCCACCACCTTCAGGCGCTCAGCTAAACTGATACGATCTCGTCTCATCTCTCTTCAACAATGCAGTTTGAATTAATTGTTATTTGTGACATTAAAATAAAAAGTGTTTAATTTAAGAGCTAGTAACTGAATACGGTTTCACCTTCCATTTTCAGTAAGAAGTATCATTTGTCGCACAAGTATCATTCGTCGTTGTAGCCTTTATCGCCGACGACTTTGACGCTGACGACTTTATCGCTGACGCCTTTGTCGTAACGACTTTAGCGCGTAGTCTTTGTCGCAAGTAGCCGTTGTCGTCCTCCCATTTTTTTTTGGATATTCTGGTTTTTGGGCAAGTATACCAAATTTCACACAAGTGATCTAATATTTACAAATAATATGCAAAATTATCCGTCAAAATCATAAAACTAAAATTTATTGTTAAAATGAATTTATTCGTAAGAACAAAAAGCTCTTTATTCGTTTTATAAAGTTCCGTAGTTCTGCTAAACTTCCTTAGGTTTTATCAGTTATCAGATCTTATGAAAAATTGTAGTGTGTTCCCACAAGTACAATTCTAAAGAAATTCAATACGAATTGTTGACTGGCAAACGTATTTATTTAAAATGTTAGTCGTATATTAGCAAGGTTAGATATTTTCCCTGGTGAAACAAAGTCAATAAAGAATAATTTTTTCGTCTTTTTTTTAATTAATGATTAGGCGGCGATTATAAAATAAATAATTGCTACCTATACACAAAAGTTTTCGCCAAGATATCAGGTTATCGTTTTACATTTTCATTGAGTGACAAGTATTACTTACACAACAAAATGCGTCTAACTTATCACATCCTGTGTGCAAAATCAAGTGATTACCATTTGTGCAATGAAAACGAAATACGTATGTTCAAAAGAAGTTCTCACTAGAACGAATTAGTTTTATATCAGATCAAGTAGTTTGTTAATGCTTTTTTCTGTGAAGTATTTTCAAATTCAAGGTAACGAAATAATTTAAAATTCTTTTTTTCTGTATGTTTGTCTGCATTTGTATGAAAAAATAACCTCCCAACAGAACTTATTAGAATTGACCAACTTTTTACATATGTTATGGAAATGATAATTTTCAAATGGTCAACGCACCAAAAACACGATGCATTTGGGTCAGAGTTAATCTTGATACAAAAATTGTTTGACGGAACTACACAAAATTAAAGTTATTGTTTGTAATTGATTTTTTGTGGATTTTTGTTTATAGCTTATTTTGTAATCGTATTAGATAATGGAATGAATTGAAAAAAGATTAAGTGCAACTAATAAAAGTTTTATCTGTTTCGTTTAAGAATTTAGGGTATTTTCTCTGGTATCGCGTGCCTTACCTGTTCTAGTTAAAGATGTTCCTTCGTTTACTTGAATTCAGCCTTTAAATAATCGTTTGAAATAAAATCCTTTAAAATACATTTTCTCTAGGGCACTTCTAGGTATAAATTCTTCTTTGGTCGGAGTTCCCAGTCGTACTATCAAATTTAGCATTACGTTATAAATTTTACTTACAATACAGAGATTTTTGGAAAAATTCATCAAAAACTTTTGAATAATACATTTCCCACGTCAAAAAGTCCATGGGATCTAACACAAGTAATAAATGTTGGCCAACCTACTGAAAGTGTAAGTTTTTGTTCATTTTATTTGATTAAATAGTTTGTTCAATAATTTTTCAAAAATTAATTAATTACAGAACAAAACCAGCAAAACTTTACTTGCTTTACGAATTTACCATTGTTTAGGAGATGGGAAATCTGTGATAAAATTAATTGTTGAAGTATTTGGTGGATCTAAACTTAATGCAGCGTCATCTTCAAAAGAGTTTTGTATTGAAGGTCATCAGTGTACAAACATTAGCTTGAGTGTTGCTCAATTGAAATGCTCAGTGGGTAGGTAATCACATAATATTAAAGATGCATAAAATTAGTAATTTTTTAAATATTCTAATCAGTTGTTGCTATTTTGCAGAGGTTTATTTTATCGTGTTTAGCTTAAAAAAATTCTTACAAGTTTGCGTCATTTCCAAGGAAAGTATTTTGAAAGAACAAAAATGCCATGAACTGGCTAAATTAATATAAAAACAATTTGATAAGATCATTCTGTACAATTATAAACATCTTATGAAAAATATTGTAATACTTTTTTCTACCATTATCTATAAAATTACATAACAAATTAAATCAACTTTTTAGTGTATTTTTTGATGGCAGAATAATTGTTTTTATTACAATACAAATTCTTCACGCTTTGATGATAAGTATTCCAAATAAATTTAAACAGATTAAGTTAACTTATAATAATCAATTTGTTTTGGGTATATTTAATTTCATAATTTGCCAACTAACTAAATTTAATTCATTGGTAAGATTGTCAATCAATATTCATTATGGCATTGTGCAAAAACAATTTTCTTCACTTTACAATTGTGTGTTGCAAACAATGCTATCTCAGCGTTAACACGACATGACTATAAACTTGACATTTTCATTTAGAATGAATATTTCTACAAAATATACACAGATATAAAAGGGTGATTTCGGTTTCACGGATGTCGGTCTCATGTAAATTAACAAGGGCATTGGGTAACAAAAATATTCGCGTAAAAATCGTGTACATTTTTTACCAAGATTCCATCCCTTTTCTGAGAAAACAATGTCCAGAGAAGTTAAGTTTTCTAATATATTATTAAGAAGTACCTTTAGTAGGTACTGCTTATTGGGAATGCATTTCATGTCTGTCTTCCTCTGTTCCTCTGTAAACGCTCTAACTCAAAAACGCTTTGACCTATTGAACTGAAATTTTGCATGCTGATATTTGGGGCAACAAGTAAGAAGCCTATTGATTTTGGAGAAATCGATCAAATGGTTGCAGAGTAACGGTCATTTAACGGTTACATGCTTTTAATATGGCAAAAAAAAAATTCACCAATTTATAGATTCAAGTTATGGCAGCAAACTTTGACAAAAACAATAATTAATGCAAAATAATTTTACAAAATCAAAATGTAAAAGGTACTACTTTTTTAATGTTTACAAAGCACTAGTTTTACAATGATAAAATGGTGGTTACGTAAAAAAAAGATTGACACCTGTACACCTGACACTACCTTCTTTCCCATTATATCAACTTTGTACATTCTTTTAGTAACGATACGCTTTCCTTACGTAACAACGTGAGAAAAAAATTACTGACACTAATTGTTCACAATATTTATCTGATTCCAACAGTGATAATTTTTGCAGAATACAATATGGCTCATAAAATGAGTACATCATATAATGTTTTACGATGAGCATCGCACAAAAAGTCATTACCAGCTTTGATAAAACTAAAGACTAAAAATATATGGAGTGATTATTGACACATGGCATCAATTAGTATCTGACACGTTTTAAAAAAATATTCCGATTAATATAACAACCAACGAAACATAAAAACCACGAAAATATTCACGATCGCAAAATAACCGCTGAGTAACGAATGATGTATTAATAAACAATGCTTTTAGCAACTTGCCTAACAATACATTAATAAATATGTTGAGATTTGATATCATCTTTTTGATTGATGCGTGCTCAGCCTGTTTTACGTCAAATTTTTATCTGGTTATTAGCAATAACCTTTTATGTTGTATAAATGTTCTGATTTGTTATATTATTGTGAGGAATTAGTAAAATTGTACGATTTTAGCTCATATCGTTTCTTAACTTATTTGCATGAGTGTTTGCTTGTGTACTGCTTTCCTAATTTCACATAAACCGTACTTAAAACTTGTAAGAGTGCGTTAAAACTTGAATATTTTGTGTTTTTACAAGTTTTATTTTATACAAAATATAGCATATTTACTACTTTTAGGTAGCGCAAATGAGCTACAATGGTAGCGCAAATACTACACCTACTGCTTTTATTTAAAAATTATTTTTGTTGATGTTGGCATTACTACAGTGTGAAACATGAAATAAAACAAGAGTCAATTAATGAAACAAAATATTTAGTGACACTACACAGAAAGACGTCTTGATATGGTGTTAACCTGACACATGACGCCAAAACACGTGCTACGTAAATTTCATATTACCAAAAATTAGACGACTAAACCAAAAGTTCAAACGTTTTCTACAAAATTTTAGTTTTAAGTTGAAGAGAACGTCATGTTTTTCTTGCAATTTTTAAATAATTTTAATATGTTTGAGGTTTTAAAAGTTTATTATTAATACATATCACTGTGCTTACTTGTTATTTTTCTTCACTAAGACACAAAAAATTTGTTTAATTATTAAACCTTGTTTTCATTATACTCGAATACATAGCATAACAGAAAAACCATAAACTTACAACACCAATGCAAATAAAAACTGTTGTTATTGAACCCATTTTAATGAAGGCATCCTTTTTCTCATCCGTTACATTTTGAGAAGCATTTGCTCTTGTGGTAGACTCGACTTTGTTATCCCAAAATATTTGCTGATTTTCTTCAAAACTCTTATCTTGCTTATTTTTTAGGCCTGGTTGATTAATTGTTTTTGTTGGCTCAGTTATTTCAGTTATGTTTAAAGGTGTCATCTCAGTTCTCTATAAACAATTTAAAAAATTCTAGAATATAAAATTATAAAATTTCGACTTGTTTTTGTATGCTTGTTATTTCGGTGATATTTCAACTTACCGTTACAAAAAATTGAAAAATTAGTACGACGAATAATTTTACGGCTTTTGGTAAAAGTACTTTTGTTAAATTAGTTTGAATCATTTTTTTCTCTATTTATAGACGAATTGGTAAAATAACATGTCAATTTCAGGGTTAACCTACTGATGATGAATGAGTTAGAATTTGAACAAAGATCAAACTTGAGGTGGTATAATTATTTGTGAACTAAAAAATGACAGGAGTTTTAAGTTACTTTGACGTGTGAGAAGTATATTTTGGTTCATGATAAAGAAGAAGATTTAAACAGTGTTGCTCTGTAATATAGGTAATAAAATTTTTGCCACTGCTTTATTTTTGAATTTATTACGAAGATGAATGAAATTTATCGTAGTTATGAGATTAGTTTGTTTGTCTGTCTGTCTGTACGTCTGTCCGTGCACTTTTTATTTTCGACATCTTTCAACCGATTTACACCAAACTCGACACACATACACCTTAGGTCAAAGGCTTCATCGCTAGTGATTTTGAGCCCCCGGGGTCAAACCCCATGGGGACAGGAGGTCAAACAAGTTGACGTGTTAGCTTATGGGTGAAAAATTTTATCGTGTATTTCGATAGAAGATTCAAAGCAGATCAACTTTTGTCGAGAGACTACAAGTCAAATCATCCACTTAACTCTAGATATCGAAGCCCAGTGATCGGGACTCTAAATTCGTTTTAAAATGAATGGTCTTATTCGTCTTCGTATATTCTTTGTGTCTTGACATGACTTGTTTAGGTACACTTTGCAACTGAAAAACCTTTACCGGTAAGAAAAAATCGCATACTTTCTGTAAAAAATAAGTTTTTATTATAAATAATACAGAAAGATTGGCGAAGTCTTTCAATACTTTTTTTCTTAAATATGTCTTGTGTTCAAAATATGTTCTGTAATGAAACGGGTAATTAAGAAAAACTCGTTCGGCTGAGATCAAAATCTTAAAAAACATCTATCTATTTGCTTGTGTTTTTGCACGTATAAATGATGTGAAATATTGTTTCAGCTAGTATTCTATAAACTTTGTTGGATATTTGATTCATGACTAACTTGTAGGTTAATCAAGAGTTATAAGAATATTTACCATAAGTATTAAAGTACCTGTTATTTACGTAACGACGCAACTAAGCAGGATATGCTTTGATGTTAAAACTTGGTTTGATTTTTGTTCGTACATAATTTTACAAAAGCTTTGAAATAATTGCGTTGAAAGACTTAAATTAAATAAATTAGCATTTCTCTTTTTTTCTTGTGGCTGATATTTCTCACTATGACGGTAATTAAAATTGATAAATCTTCGTAAATCCTAGAAATTATAATGGTGAATACCTTTCCGATAATATGGTAGAACATCCGTATAAAATCCTTTCTCGAACATTCTCAACCTTTTATAAAACCAAATAGTTGTTTTTATTACTTATATCCTTTGGTTATAATTATAGATATAAACATTCCAAACATAAAATGTGTACGCATTGAGCATCAAAGTAAAACTAAGTACAACTGCGTAAAATAAAATTTCTCTACAAAACTATCATCCGCTTCAAAAGGGGGATCATTGTCTCACAATTAGAAAATTGATATTATCTTTTGATTGATGTGTGAGCAGACTCCTCTATATTTGTTGGATAAACGTAGTCATTACTGAATGTACTTTGGATAAATCTACACCACTACGACAAGTTATCAAGACTACTGCTTGTGAAAAAATCAAGCTTTATTTTAGACAAAGATATAATTAATAGAAAGGGTCAAAATATCTGGGTTATATTTTGAAACAGTGATTTTAAATCGTAATAGGACGAGTTTTTTTCATTCGTTACATGTCTCAAGGTCAGTATTGCAAATTTTTATATCAAGTGATAAAAATCATTACTACAAACTTACGTTTTTATTATGCAAAAGCTTTGTTTTCTTACTGGTTACCATAATTGCAAATTTTTAAGAATTGTCTTATATTTCCCTCTGCTTAAATTAGTTTTTTAGTAAAGCCAAGAGACGTACAGACGAGAAAACCGGATAACGCATTAAATCATTAGAATTTATTTTATACCACCTATTTTCGTCGATTTCTGACCATTCTACAAATACAATTTCGTTAAGTAGTGTAATATGAGCTCTTATTGGCTAAAATATTGAAGCGTGTCTGAAAATTGCACAATGATAGCTCTTATCAGTGATTATCAACTTACTTGTGTGCTGCTAGTTTGATGCCGTATGACGTCATTGTTATTTCCCACAATACGCACACAAGCAAAGATATAAGAAATGATTTAACCTGCGTTTGACTCACCTTTGCTTATCCAACTCAGGTTAAAGTCATGCAATATTTTTAAGCCATGAATTACTGTAGGATAGTACAACTGCTTTATAGCTTTCGAGTATCTAATAGAATACCGAAAAAATGATAATTGCCTATCAATATTGTTCGTTTGTAGCAATTAATTATTTTGCAAAAGGGTCAAAAAGATTTATTGAATTAGTAGCAGAACATGAGTATTGGTAATTTAAAATAAAGGATAGCTAACTAAAGATGTTTTTTTCTTTTTGTTTCCAAGAAACACAATTTTTAGTAAATGATTTTTAAGTTTGTATTTTATTTTGATTATTTTCAATGATTTGGATTAATTCATTACACCAATTCTTTTTGCATTCTTTCTTCAAATGTACCTCTAAAAAGCGTCGCTTGTCATAAAAACTTGATAGTTAAATTCTAACTGCTAATCAGATCAGATCATTGTTTACTATTGTATCACTAAATGGAATACCGTCTCATGTTTAAGGGGTACCTTACACTAAATGCTAGAACTCCTAGTACTTCTTCTAAAGCAGAGTTCTAGACGAAGAAGGAAAAAAATCAAGTTTTGTTGTCATTGATAATAATAGCAACGTTGTTGTAAATTGGTGCTAAAATTTATCTTTTGGGTTGGATTTTAACCTAAAAGGTTGAAATTTTAGAAATACTGATGACTTATCATTAAATCCTTCCCAACCAATTTGTATTTTTGATTAAAATATTCTTTTTTTAGGAACATTCATTTTTGTCGGTCAAAATAGTTTTAACCACAAGAGCAATTTACCACATCAACTTTTTGACGTAAATAAAATATTTAGCATCAATTAAATTATTTTTTAACAAATTAACTCCCATTCGTACTGCATCCGAGTTGAAAAGCAAAAAAATATGTTTCTTGAAATTCTTTAAAATACTCAAATCAAAAGATGACATTAAACAAAAAAATCATTTTTAAATTTATGTATAAGTGTGACTTCTAAGCAAATTGTGTTAAAATGCAGGGTAGTTTTATCCAAACCCATGTTGACTATGATTTTCTAACTTTAAAGTAGACCTAATTGACTGATCAAATAAGCTAGAATGAAAACCAAGCTAAATTTGTCTCAATATGGAAAAAAATTATAACCAAATGATCTGTAAATGATAACAGCCTATATAAATAAATCAATGATTATTACAAAACATTTTGAGCTACTGTTAGTTATTTTAACCTAACTTTATTTTTAATATAGGAGTTAATAAAATATTTGTAATTAGGATTGCACATTCTTGTTTCAATCTTTGTTTTAATCTATTTAAATTATATGAGCAGTGAAGCTCCCAGTAAAAGACAGTCTTTTGCAAGATGTTTATTTAGTTTCTGAACTGAAATATTACAATTATTCATTTTTAGTTTTAAGGCAATTTTGTTCTCATGGGCTTTTATACACAAATGAAGATTTTGTAAAAACAATTTGACTTAAATTTATTTTTATTCAGACAAAATTCTGCAATTATCGATTTGCTTCGTCTAAACCAACATCATGAATATTTTTTTAGAAATAAGGTGTGTATAAATATTATAGAATCACAACAATTTTTTCAAACATTTTGTAAAATCTTCCATGAAGCAAGAGCTATTGACCCCGCATCATGTTGTATGGAACACGTATTTAATTGGTTATGTCTTACATTAATATCGGACTTGTCAGTCAACTACAGTGGAAATGATACACAATTGTTTAGACCGATGCCAAAATTCCACTGTATAAATATGTTTTATAGAATCAAAACGTAGTTTTGAGCAGTTATTGAAAATAACTTCCACAACCAAGTGTATTTTTTCAAAAGCGTTGACGCATAATTAACCTTACATATTAATCATCGAAATGTAAAAAGAATGAGCCGCATTGATGAACTACGAAAAAAGTAATGGAAGTTTGAAGTTTTGTAATTAAATTTTCAAAATTACAAGCAAATAAGCAGGGAAATTTGAATTTTCAAAATTCTCCACCGGCCAAATTTAGAAGGCTGAAAACCTGAAACTTGTTGTGGTGATAGGAAACACCCATATTCAACCTATGGTGGAGGTTATTGCTAGTATTGTCCGATGTACTTCACTGGACAGGCTATGGAAATTCAAACTTCTTAATTAGGCATATTTTACATTGTAATTTTAAAAAAATATTCATTTGAAAAGTTTTTGACCCACCCACCGAAGTTCACGAGAGGTAACTGATATATTTAAATGGTGGTCTGTTTTAATTTTGAAACAAAATTGAAATGACAAAAATATATTTTTTAAATTAGTTCACTAACCAAAAACCTGAATATTCTGGTTAAACGTTCAACCAAATTTCACACAATTAAACTGAAATTAAAAAAACAAATGCTTCGTCAAAATCATGAAGCTTAAAATAAATTTTAAAGTAAATTTAATTGTTGTGGGTGTAGCTACTACTGTGCGTCATTCATTTCATAAAGTTCTTTAGTTTTTCTTAACATCCTTAAGTTTAATCGATTATAAGATCTTATGAAGTATTGTAGTCGTTCCCACAAGAAAAAAATGAAAAGAAATTTTATTTGAATTGTGGGCTGGCAATTTTATTTATTTACAATGGTAGTCGCAATTTAGCATGGTTCAATATTTTCCATGGTGAAATAAAAAGAACAAAGAATCCAATATTTCTTAGTATGACCAATTAGTGATTAAACGGTAATTATATAACAAATAATTGACACCTACACACATCATTTTTTTCAAGCTATCAGGTGATCTTTTAAATTTTTTCTGTGAACGACAAGTTTTACTTACACAACAGAGTGAACGCAAATTAGTACATCCTGTGCCTGTAGTCATGCAATTACTATTTACGTAATGAAAATGAAGTACTTGTTTTTAAAAAGGCTCTCACTAGAATGAAATATTTTTTTTATCAGATCGAATATTTTTTACTAGTCTTTGTTCATGACACAATGTCAATTTCAAGGTTAGAATAAGAATTTATCATATAATTTTAATGCATGTACGTATATTGGTCTGCAAGTATATGAAAAATTTAACCTGTAAACAGATGTTTTTTTTAATTGGTGAAGTTTATTTACACGTTGAGAACCAGATAATTTTTAAATGCTCAACGAATCGATACAAATTACCTATGCTTTGGAGTGACTCTTTATGACAGTTTTTGTTTGACTGATTTGGTCAGAATTGAAAAGTTGTGAGCTAGAATATTGAAATTTTTCATTATTTATTTCATTGAATGTTCGTTCATGATGACTTAAAATGATAATTTAATAAAGGAATAAAATGAAATTATATTCAAATTAAATTAAAAACTAATTTAGAAGAACTTATGTATTATTTTTATGATTTTTTAATAAGATTCATACAAACATTTCGAATATCAGCAGTAAAATAAATTGTGTAGATCATTAATTAATAAATCGATCATTCATTGACTTAAGGTTTTAAATCGACTTTGACTCAATCGCTGCGAATAAAAAACAAAATCGAAAAATAATTTTGCAATAAACAGTACCTTGTGCAGACTCACACAACATAAATATTTTATTAATAATTCAATAACGGCATAAATTTAAAAAATTTACGCTTAAATTTTAATTTAAGTATTTGTAAGCTTCTGTTAAAAATATTTATTATAAATTCAAAACAACATTGCAAAATTAATGTGAAGTCAAATTTAAACAGGCAAACATTTCTTTTCTTAGCTTTTCATCAAGTAATGTACATGCCATGTAATCATACAAGGTATGCGCATGAACACATCTGAAAGTTACTAAACTAACACACAGCAACAATGCAGACGCAGACCAACAATTGGCAACAAAGAACTTTTGCTTTGAAAAGGGAGCGGAGTGATACTATGCGGTAAGACACCTGTTTTTTAATTCATTATTTTTTTATTCACATCGAAAACAAAACATTACTATTTTTTATTACTTTTGTTTTGCATTTTAGAATTAAACAATTATTCAGTTTTTAAATAAATTTACCTAAAGATACATCTCATTTCTATAATTCGTATATTAATTAATTTGTCTGTGGCTACATAACGATACAAATATTTTAACTGAGTTTTTCTACCACCTTAAAATTTAAAATGGAAGTTATTTTAGTCAACGGAGCCAAATTACGTTTTGTTAAACCATCAAATCCTAGATCAATTTGGCTCCAAATATCAAGTAACAATTACAACTTTTACTAAATTTCACCACATTACCGGAAAAGTATGTAAGAAAAAATTAAAAGTACATTATACTCATTGCTAAATATTGAAAAAGAAGGAAACTGCCACAATAACATGTAAGTATATTGTTAAATACGATTTTTTTGGGATTTGTTTGATTCACCTTTTTGTGTGACTTCTTTTCTATTTGATAATTTATTTAAACTGTGTTTAGACTGTCATGTTCCATCCATGTAATAAACGTCACGAATTCTCACCAGCAGTACTTGGATATATTGTGCGGAAGCACTGGAAACACATCAAATTTCACCACCAGTTGAATACGCAGAAAAATTACTAATAGAGATGGAACTTCAAGATGTAAAGGGACATCCTCCTATTTCACCGAGTAAAGCGTGACACATAAAATAAACCCAATGCTAAATATAGTGATCATGGAAAAGTAGCCGACAAAATGTAATGTCAATCATAAATTTTAAATTTAATATATTATTTTGTTGATATTTGTAATACTTGTTTTTTTCTGTTAAAAGTTCATCGTTGAAGAATATTATCAGTCAAGAAGAAGAATATTAACGCGTTTCAAAAGAATTTCGGAACATTTTAAGGACAAATGGAATGTAAAAGACGGAATAGTGTCGGGGAGATCAAATCTGAAAATGATTTTTGATGATGAAGATATTTTTTAATCCTTGTTGTTGATAATGCTCCGAAAAATCACTGCTGTGCAGGTCCGAAGAAAATATTGGAAAATCAAAATGGTGGGTTTATTGTCATCAAGGCAGCAGATAGGGTAATTAGTGAAATGTCATAGGGCAGTACTATAACAAAATTGTTCTACTTTTAAGAGAATGTTTCAAAGTGGAACGGCAGAGTCAACCACAAACGATGAATGAATGATGCAATTATACGAAAGGAAGGGATGAAGGTGAGATCAGGGGTCTATTGGAATATTTGTATACAAATGAGATAAAACGAGCGTTAGAAAGCAGTGAAATGGCTAGGAAGATAGTTGAAGTTGGTAAGTAAATACTTTTAAGAGGTTGAACTTTTTAAGCCTCTGAGAAAAATATTAATGGTTAAGGAAAATCAAATGTTTACTGTTGATTTAGCATTGGATTTGACAATCTTTGGGAAACGTATTTTTAATCCTACAGGTGGTAAAGTAAATAAAGAGATTGAATGCCAAACGAGTTGGATGGTGTCTGGACTGATGTGAGGTTAAAAGCAATTTATGAGTTTAAGAATTTAAAAAGATTTAATAACTTTTTAAGAGCAAATAAATATTTTATAATTGTTAAATATTTATATTATATATTATTGTATATTATAGCAATGAACAATCATTTCAACTGGAGGAGAATGAAATGTATGTATGGTTAGACAAGGGAAATACAAAACTGGTGAAACGACTTTACAAAAAAATTATTTAGTATACGAAAAAAGCTGAAATAGTAAAAAAAAAACAAATTAATTGGTGAATGGTCAAGTCGAAATCGAAAATCAAAAAGAATTTACAAGTCTACTATGACAAATCGTTTCATAAATTTATAGATTTAACTAATTATTATACGTTTTACCAATTTTAATGGGTTAACATTAAATTCAATGATGTACTCTTAGACATAACGTTGAAATATGTTTCTAGATTTTTTCATATTTCCTACAATTTAAATATTTATTTATATTTGGAGACAGACTGAGGACTGAGATGTATCAAATTGTATTTAAAAACTTACAGTGTTTTAAATTTTGTGGGTTTGAAACATGAAATTTGTTTGACTTAAATATGGTTCATATTTGGGCCATTTTAAAGTAATATACATAAAAGTATAAACATAAAACATGTGTATAAATTTTGAATTTTATTCCTTAATTAGAAACTATCTAATTTTAATAATTATTTACTTCTAACAAATGTTTTGTTACTTGGACTACGTTTTGTGTTAAATTATCGAAAATTTTACAATGTTTCTGTGTAATGTAAACTACATTGCTTATTAACAATTTACAGAATATTTAGCTATTAAGATTTATATTGCAAGTCAATTAAAAAAAATAGTATAATATCTTGTCACAACCGGTGTATATCTTGTTTCTATGCTTTTTTGCAATTTAGTAAAAATATATTTTTATTACTTCAGTGTAGGATCAGCAGCGCATTTACGCTACCAGGAAAAGGTAGCGTATATACGTTACCAGAAAAAAAGTAAATTATTTTTTAAGGTAGCGTAAATAAATAATTTGACTTATTTAAAGATTTTGTTCTTAGAATTTTATTCTTATGGTTCAGCTAAAAATTGCTCATTGTTTGCATATTTTTACAAAAAATAATCAAACCGTTTTTACCAATTAGTTTTTAATTGAAATTTTACTTGTTAATTATGTTTCTAAAATACCACACAAGAAACTTTTTTTATTTTTACACTGAAACATGAAAAAATAAGGGCTTGTATTGTTTTCATAAGAATTTACTCTGCTACAAAATAATATAATTAAATAGGACTGGAAAATTTAATGCACATGATTCAGACTCTAATGATTCATCGTTATTTAGCCAAATCGTATAAAAAATTACAATTCGTGGAAAAATAGGTTATTATATCGTTAGTTTAAAAATAAATATATGATTTGTGAAAAACAGATAGACCATGTACCGCAATTTGTTTGCAATTAAACCTTAATAATTAAAAAAACACAATTTTCTTTTTATTTTCGGTAGCATAAAATGGCTTTTAACCAGGTAGTCAGTTTTTTCCCAAAAAAATTGTCCAGAAGTTATATTGATTATTATCGTTTTTGTAAAATTGTGATTTCATTTATTTATATTGTTCATGTATTGTGAGACCTGTTAAAACCCACCAGTAGCCGAATCCACCAGCGCCCCACCAGTGGAGCACCCGCAACCTAAACTGAGGTCACCCCCCTCGCCCCAACGACAGGTATGCCCCCACGCCCCACCAGTACACCAGTGCCCACCAGTCCCAGATAAAAAACTATTTTATGAAATATTCTAGCTTTAATTAGTAAAGCTTTTTAAAAAATATTAAACGTCGAAAGATTAAGTAACTGTTATATGTTTTATCAGTTTTATTGGATTTACTACAAGCTCAATAATTTACTTTTAGACTTAACGTTGAAACACGTTCCTTCATTTTTTAACACTTCCTAAAACTTACATAATTATTCACATGTAGAAACAGACTGGATAATAAAACCAATTAAAATGTAGTTCAAATTTTACACATAGACTGATTTAAATTTTGTAGTTTTAAAAAAAGCAGTTTATTTGAGCTAAAATATTATTCATTTTTTGTCAATTTTAAAGCCATAAGTATAAAAAATAAATGCATAGAATATGTATATATTTGAATTTTATTCATTGCTGAAAAATCATATAATTTTCATAATAATTTACTTTACAGAAACATTAAGTTATTTTGACTTGATTTTGTGTTAAATTATTCAAAACGTAGTTATATTTCCATGTAATTTAAACGATATTGCTTATTTACAGTTTACAGAACATTTAGATAACTCAAATTGCAGTTCAATGGAAAATATAAATTATATTACAAGGTATATACAAAATATATTAATTAAGGAAAGTAACTTACTTAATTTAGAATTTTCTTGACTAGAGCCAACTTTTGATTATATCTTTGCAAAACATATTTTTTAAAGAAATTTTTACAGAAAAATAGTAATCTGTAAATGCAAAGCTGATAAAATAAAACATCAGTTTTGCTTCTGTTTTTTTTCTTCAAGAATTTAGTACAGCTTGTTTTTAGCGGGGGATCTCAAATTACCCTTATATCACCGAAGAAAACCTGTTGGTTTGTCTTTGTTCCTTTGTCTTGTTACTTTTTGTATGAAAATTAGTTTAAATAGATAACAAAATATATTGTAAAATCTTTTGAGTTTGTTTTTTGTTTTGATGAGAAAAAACAGGTATCTTGGTTGGGTTTGCAGTGAAACAAGCTAGGTTCTGAAATTAACATTTGCTTACTAGTTTCCTGAAGAAATAAGCAAATGAGTAAATCTATTTTCTAAAAAATATTAAAAAATCCACTTGCCATTTTTTCACTATATATTATAAACTTTAAACTTATTGCAAATTAAAATACAAAAAAATATTAAACTGTCTTTTTAAAAGTTTGAATTAAAAAATCAAGCTCATTTTGTTAAAATTTACCAATATTTTGTTTACAAGATTTGTAGTTTTTTTAAAT
The DNA here is from genome assembly GCA_034699025.1 of Entomobrya cf. arborea Gr-Col-00668. NCBI lineage: Eukaryota > Metazoa > Arthropoda > Collembola > Entomobryomorpha > Entomobryidae > Entomobrya > Entomobrya cf. arborea Gr-Col-00668. The sequence goes on from JAQIWN010000975.1 coordinate 24,092, forward strand.
TTAAGTAAAGCCAAACGATTTTTAAAATTAACCAGTATATATAAATTTAAGCAGACCTAAATTAATTACATTAAAGTAACGTGTTTAAATAAACCCGAAGCTTTTCTGTATAGAAACATGGTACCAGAATCGTCATGCATTTATTAACTACTGAATTGCGAAGCTCAGTAGTTAATGTTTTTAACATGTTGTCTGTCTGTCTGTGTGTCTGTCTG
>JAQIWN010000976.1:0-24305 GCA_034699025.1 Entomobrya cf. arborea Gr-Col-00668
GATGTTGTTGATGGTGAGATGATGATAAAAATGAAGCAGAAGGAGTAAGTATGATCATCATAATCATCATCAAGATCAGCAGTAAAAAGAAGGTATGAAAATGTGCAAGTCCACCTTGAAAAGAGGGGAATGACGCGGAGACGCCAATGCCCGAGAGAAAAATGAAATGAAATTCATAGAAAGCAAGAAAAAAAATCTGAAGACACACATGGATTTCATCTCATTTGCTTTAATCTTACACTGCTGAATAAGTATACATACATGTTTTAATAAGAGTGTGTGTTTTTCTACAATTTCAAAAGTAAACGAACGCAAATAAATGAGTAAAAAAATGCAGCTGCAAATTTTATTTTGTTGTGCAGCTGAAGCTGAAATGAACAGAGGAAGGGAATATTTTACAGCCTTGCTGATGAGATGGGGTTTTGGCTGGATGAATTCAAGTTTTTGATTTTTTTCTGTAGACATGGTTATGTTTTTGCACATTTTTTCATCATCAAGTACCAAATATTTTTGCGAATTGAATGGAATGCTGAAGAGTGGTATGTGTGCGTTAAAAATGGTTAATTTGCACATATATTGTTTTTGCCATCATAAACATTAATATTCTAATTTAATGGGATGATCTTTTTCCATAAATATCTCTTTGGCCACAAAAAGAAAACGAAAGGTTAGTGCAAATCAATCCAATCAACAGCCTAAAGAAAAGATAAATTACTGTGTTGGGATAGGAAATTAACTGTAAGGTATGATGATCGTCAATCGTCGTCGTCGTGAGTAGAACAACCCTCTTTGCCCCTGGAAGTTACCTACTTAACTCAATAGCATCTTGTTTTTTTTTTCTTTTTTTTCGTCTGATATTTGTGATTACTGATTTAATTAAATTGCAATTATGTTTTTTTTTTCTGTTAAACAGATGATGTGATTTTGTATGACATGTCGATGGAATGTAGACCAGATGACGAAAAGTATTTATGTCCTTACTATTTTTAATGATATGGTGGGCTGAGGAGATATATAACATACATGTCATGTAGGCTTATTATTATTATCGTCGTCCTTAATCACTGTATCGTCGCCCCTTCCAATAAAGGAGTTGGGACTGTTTTGTATTTTGTTCATGTCAAAAAAAATCATATGAAATTATCATATCAGACCAAAAAAAAATAGTGATTGATAAAAAACTGCATTCTACATTACCTAGATCACCCATCTCTAAAAATTATCCATTCTAATTCTTATTGCCACAATTTATCTACATTTATTGTTATTACCTGCCTCTAGCTAAAACGATCATGCGTAATAGCGTAATACTATAATATTTTACTAGTAAATATACTACCACCGTGTAACAAGTAGCTGCACACAAATAGCCTTTAATCTACTCTTACTAAACGCATTTTATTTTGGCATTTTAGAAGTCTTTATCTATCATAACATCATGAAAAAAATGAGGCTCCATTATTTCCAATTTTGCTTTATCTCTACCAAGATGTATGCCTAAATGGATAATTCATCAAAATAGCATTACTTGTTGGTTTTTTATATTGCTTCCCTTTCTATATAAATGCAACAACTATCATCATTTTTATCTCATCATAAATAACAGCATCCCAAAGCACACCATTTTTACTTTTTTTCATCTGCGTCTCTCCATCGTTTTGTAGTGCAGTCACTGGAGTCAAGGTAAGCCCAGGCAAGGCAATTATCTGCATGCATTAAAATAAAAAGTAGTCAGCTAAAACCTATAATTAGTGACGTTGTTTGTAGCTCATATATGTATACTGTTTTGTTGTTGTTATTGTTGTGCAGCTCTGCTTCTCGCTTTTGCTCATGCTCACCTTTGCCTTGCTTTTTATTCTATGTTGCATTATTATTGAAATCAAACGTAAATCTATCGCTATTCTGATAAAAAAAGGTACCGTGAGATGAACAGGTTTACATGGAAAATTGTAGTAAATTCTATTATTATCGTACATTGTTTTGCTAGAAACCATACATAAAAATGTAAGCAAACATTTTGAGGCTTATCAAAAGTAATCATCATCATCATCGCAACCACCATTTATTACAACCACCACGACCACGACCATACCGTTCGTCCTCGAAAGGTTGTTTCAACGCAAATTATCCTGCAACTCTGCTTATTTTTTATTTCGAGTTGTTGCAGGACTACCACGAAAAAAGGAACAGGTAAAATGTATATTTTTTTTCTCAAATGAAATTGGCACTACGACAACTACAAACTAGCATTGCCATAAAAACAATTCATGTTGAAAAACAAAGCTACATTGCTCGCTACTAACCAAACCACAACATTAGAGCAATTCCAATTATCCAGTGCAGTCCCAACTTCGGAGAAAATAGCTCTGATAGCTTTAGTGTAAAAATTCATAGGAATTTTTTCAACTTGTCATGGTATACTCGTAAATAAAAAACCTTTCAAGAGAAATGGGTTGCCCGTGTGCAATATTCATGTTTTTTCTGCAACAGTGGTAATTACTCATGACATAAAAAGAATGAGAATTGAATAGGAGGGGATTATAAAGTATATTTTTTATTTATTATATTTTAAATAGTAATATTTTTTTAACTTGAAGACCATTTTGCATAATAATTGTTTTTGTAGCAAGTCATTAGGCAAGGTGTTAACGAGAAGTTGTGGTTGTTGCGTTGGGAAAAAAGAATGAATGCGATATGATATGATGTATGTTTATGTAAAAGTATGTTATGTATTATGTATTATGGATGTATATAACCAGTTTAAGATTATCCAGCCGGCATGTTGGTGTGGATGATGCTTATCATCAAAAAAGCAACCTTGCTTGATATTTTTATGATGAGATGAAAAGACGGACATGCAGGCATGCTTGCTAACCCTTTTGTGCAGCTGCTAGTAAACTAGAAGCTCCCTTACCCCAGAAGAGTCTTGCCTTGCGTGCATGCGGTCTCGTTATATGTTTCAATCCTTCGATAGATGTCTCAACATGGTAGTTGGAGAAAGGAAATATAAGTTCGACATCCACCAACGCTGGTTTTGTGTTTAGGAGGAATGTATAGGTATGTAGCTTGTTTGCAAATTTTTTAGCGATCTTATTTTGTTTTCATAGAACTAGTGGCTGACTAACTGTACCAATTAGAGTGGCATACTTGAAGAAACCCATTAATTGGAATGATTCTCAGTATGAAAATAATTATTCAAAAATAATTAGACACCTGACAAATTGACAACTCTGCTCGTCCCTCTTCCTTTGTTTTCTTTCTTGATGCGGGTATATCTGACCTGATCATTTTCGTGTTTTGAAATTCAATCCGATATCTTGGAATTGGAACCTAGCGAAAGGACCAGTTTTCATCATTCATTATTTTTCACTGTTTAGTTTGTGTCAACATCATTATATCATGAGTCATTTGCAAAATGTTTTGCTTTTAGAATTCATCAACAAAACGCCAATTTGTTTTATTAAAAAAAATATATATTTCATTGGAATCTATGGCAATGCAATGACTATGCTGGCACGTACGACTTCTTAGCACTTCTCCAATCGCCTACTTGACTTATTTTTGAGAATTGTAAAAAATGACGTACAATCGAAGAATTTTTATTACAATACAATACAATACTTGAATTCATACAGGTTCATGCCTTCATGTGTCAGACCATCATATCATCATATTTTTATTTGTATGCCTTTTTAACTTGAATGATGACTCCAAATATTTTGAGGGAAAAAAACTGGATTGCCTAAATAAAATTGGTGTTGGCTGCTTGTGAGATCTAATAAATATGAATACAATAGAGCACGGCATTTATTTGAACTAAAAAGGAAAAAAAAGGCTAAAGTTGCGTTGCACTAGAATGATCAACTATTTTACATGCTTCGTTGCATTTCCACTGCTTCACGTTAATATTAATGATTTGTTACGTGAACAATTGACAATGCAACGTGACTTGGGCAAATGTCACACTTGTAGAAGGAAAAATAGCTGCTTTCATAATATTTATGTTTTTAATGCATGCTTTTTTTTTTTACAAATGACAAAAGTGGCCTTGTGCTTATTCCGCTGAATTATTTTTTTGGACAAGTATTTTTACAACCCTTTCTTTTATTTTCTTCATAAAGTTGTTAGATAATGAGGAGAGGGGATTCCTCTCAAAAGTGTCTCAGGGACAATTTATGATGTGTGTTGATGATGATGATTATGTCGCTTTGTTTTCTGAAAACTGATTGCGCAAAAATGTTGATTTGTCTTAAAAAACAAGCAAAAAAGCAAGAAGTGTTGCAAGGGCATTTAGAAATGTTGTCTCATGTACATAAATATTTCCTTACTTAACATCCTTTTATTCGAAATTTTATTGCTTTTCCAAGGAACAATGAAATGATCTCTAAGAGCAATCGTCTTCCTCATTTCGTCATAATATTCATCAAGAAGCCAAAATAAACTCAAGACTCAAGACGCCACTTTTGTACTTCACAAAAAAGTCATCTCAATACTTCCTTTTGCATAATATTTTTTTATTCCTTTTTTCCAGAATGCATTCAAAGAAAAGGTACATGATGCTTGTTCGAGGCACAAAGGCAAATTCTCATGTTTCCTCTTTGTCGGATACTGTGTCTACCAATTTAATGCGGGTGTTCTATTCTGTCCTGCCATTCTGACAAGTCTTGTTGTCAATAATCTTTCAAAAAAGCCCATTGTTTTCATCATTTCATCTCTCTTTTATTTTTGCAAGGTTTTTTTATAGTTCTCAAGAAAACTAACAACAAAGGCCGACTTGACTACTGATTCATACAAACACCAACGACAACCTCTGTCAATACTGCCAGTATTCTTGGTTTGGTATGTCTATGAAACGCCTTAAGCAAAAAAATTGGGAGTTGAGTTGGTTGAGTACATTTTTACCGTACACTTGTTCCTTAACTTTTTACGATTAGTCACGTCACAAATATTTCTCACTTCAAAAGTATCAATGCGCAAACCAGTCACCATTATCTTAATACTCACCCTTTTCATAAGTAAATCCACCACCACCGTTCTTCCGTTCATTCATTAAAACTTCACATCTACATACATTGCCCAGCGAAAAAAAAATCCGCGCTCAAAACATTTTTCTTCTTCTTTGTCTCATTTTATTATCCACGTCGATATATCGTAAAAGAATGTTTGCATACATGGTATACTCTACCTCCCAAGAATAACTGGAAATATGATCTTCTGAACACTTGACTCAAACATAATAATATCCATACCGAAAAAAGGATTAGCATATTCCCTACAAAGCTACTGACTCTTTCATATTTATCACTTTTTCTTTAACAAGCTAACCGCAAAAGATAATTCTTGGCGAAAATTTATTCCTAGAATGGAAACGATGAAATTTTGCTCGTATTCTTTTAATTTTTTCTTCTTATTTCAAGTGTTCTTGTCTGATAAGATTACTCTCTCACTCAACCTACCAAAAGCTCAACTCTTTCAACAAACCAGATGAGTTCTTGAAAGCATACGTTCATACTTTGTTGTCTTTGTCTACATGTTCCCATGATCATCATCATTATCATCATCGTACGTATTTTTTTTTTGGTGAGGTGATGAATGACAGAATACGCCATGCCACATACTTGCTGTTTATTTACTTACCTATTTTTATGTTATGGGATACTGTGAGAAAATACAGCATGACTATGACATGAAGCTCTGATAATATGTACGATTCATTCATATAATCCATACAACTCTTAATTTGACATGATGGGAAATGGGAATGACATTAAAAAGAGCATGAAGGTCAAGTGCTATGAAGATGATAATCCCCTTGTCTACACACTTGACTTGATAAAAATATTCAACTTCCAAATCCATTTTACCAAGAAACCATCAAACAAACTGATAATTATGAAATGATAAGACTTTTTGACTTCGACTTTGTGAAAAAAAACACTGGCTAAGTGAATACACTCTCTCACACACAAAAAAAAACCAGAAGGCCATTAAAATCATAAAAAGTTGAAAACATTGAAATAAAAATCATCATCGATTTTTCTTTCCTTCTTCATGACATTTTGTAATGTCATCAGGTTTCTACATACACCAAAACCAAGCACAATGTTTTCATTCATTCATAAAATTGATAAGTATTGGAATTCACATGAAGTCATCAATTTTTTTTATTCTCCATGTTTTTCAAGTATACACTCGACTCCTCCAAACAAATCAGGTAACCCAGCAGAACAAAACAAATAGAGATGCATAAAAAGCTGATCTGCTAATGCTATTGGCCCTCATTATCATTTGTATGTCCCAGGAACACTCGTAAAGGCATACTTATATTGCTAGCATACACGCACTTGTTCGGCATAGTAAAAATAATTACGCATAAGTTCCTTCATCCAACAAACTAAACTACTAACATACTAGATTACATTATATAGTGTTTGTGTGCTAGTAAATCAAAGTGAGTAATTGCTTTGCAAAACCAAGGTAATATTAATGAGTGTGTTCTTCGGCTGTGTAGATAGATGATTATGGGGGTGACGTGATCAAGACCACACACAACAGTACCACTAGCAAAAAAGTTCCATTTAGCTTGGAATAATAGCAGCATAAAATAGCACTTAGCTACAAAAATTATTAACAATTTATATAATTAGAATTATTATTTTTATCAGAGAATTTGCAATGATAGCATTGATGATTGTCAGTTATCTTGTCACGTCAGTATGCATATTAAGCTTTAAGAAATTATTGAGTTCTCTGTGAGATTTCGTTTCTTTCCCTTCAATAATGAATGAATGAACGGTGTGAAATTTCTTGAATTGAGTCTCATTTTAAAAGAAAACGTTTTTTTTCTTTTCTTCAAGAAAATGCATTTTCTGGCCTGCATTGCACAAGTTAGAAGAATATCTAAAAAAACGTTAAGAAAAAAAGGTAAAGAATAAGAGTCAAGTCACCTGGAATGAAATAAATACATACCTAACTGGATTTTTTTGTATGACTTTTTTTTGTATTATCTGCACTGCAATGCAATATCACCCGATACAACTTTTTCTTTTGTAAGCAGTTTGTGATCTTTTTGTATGCATCTTATTCATTTTTACCTTTGGAATTAAGATGGTTGACACAAAACTCTACATTATTTTCAACACCCGACCAGCACAATAGATTTTTTTACATTTTCTACAGAAAGTTTAAAGAAATACTTAATGAAATTCACGATAATGAAAGGAAATAGAGAGAATGAATAAAGTCCTGTGTAGTATCTATTTTTTTCTTTTGATGTACATATTACTAACATAACAAAAATGTTTCGTAAGGATCACTAAAGCCGAAAGTTCTTTTTGTTAAAATGGAAAAGACCTTTTTGCTTACAAAAAAAATAGCAGCGGCTGCAAAAACACAGAATAATAGAAGGACACAAAAAGATATTCATCTTTTATTGCTCCTCTACCAACAACTCAGAGAAATTGTATGCATTTCTTCCTTCTTGTGTTAAATAACTATATTGGAATCATCCTACTATATTGTCATTGTGTGTCATATTAATATACTATGTAAGATTCTGGTATATGGAAAGCAAGCAAATAAATGTACATACATCCGGTTTGACCGACCATGATCCCAACTGAAAAGGCGAATACACCCGCAATCCGCATATATGTATATTTGCTTTACTTACCAAGTATATTATATAATTGTTACAAGCAAGGGGTATCATTTGTATCATCCTAAAAGTTGAAGTCATACAAATTTCTAAGTTTTATAAGATAAGTCAAGTAACAAGGTTGTTATGAAATAGAAGGCTTTCTTGCTCGCTTTTCTACTTTATAGAGTATTTACTGCGACCATGGCCCTGTCTCTCTCCAGCTCTCTCTCTTTCTATCTCTGCAAAGTGTGTATTGTCTATTATCTTGTCCCATTGCATTCCAGGACTACCCTACCACAATATATAGTACAATGGGTACTGCTACAATTTACGTATACGACGCGACGCATACGGGCGAAAGCGTATAGTTCCTTCCTTCCTATTTGCAATCGACCTCAAAGGCAGCAGGCCACGCCAAAGAAGGAAGAGGGAGAAGCGGTAAAGATTTTTTTGGTGATGGTCAAAGGGTCGGTGGTCTCTCTGTTGGAGGATTTACACAATAGTCTGCATTCTATATTGTATTGCATCATCTTCATGATATCATTTTCAACACAAAAGAGAAGGGCAGATGATGAAGATTACGACATTTTTAGAGAAAACAAAGTGTGAATTTGCAAAAGGAAAGGATTTTATTTTTGAAGATTTCTTCCATAAAAGTTTCATGAGCATTTTCAAATAATATGAACAAAATCTGTAGTATATTTTTTTTCATTTCAGTTATTCTTTCTATAACTTTGACCACCAAGTTTTACCGTTTTTGATGTTCTGTTGTATGAAAAATGTATGCATTTCTTCTGGTCTGGACTGGTATGAAAAGAGAGTTTGTTTGTTGTGCTATACTCATCCTTCTCCCTCCCAAAAAAAAGAAAAGTCGGAAGTGCTCGTCTCATCATCGTCATCATCACCAACAACATTCACCCTCTTCCTATAAGGATGAAACAAAGTTACATAGAACCGCTCCCTTTAACTCCAGCCGGAACCAAAATATATGAAGTTTCGCTCTGTAGGTAATATAATACATTCTTACAAACACTACGTGAGGAGTGAGGGGCTTGTCTTCTGAAGAGAGGAAATATTTATATAGTATTTTGCATTACAAGCGTTCTATTCATCTATTATGCTGTTATTTGGATAACTTTCCCATTGAGTATTCCTTGGCTTGGCTTCACTTGACTCCTTTCCATTTGTAAGAGGATTCCAACGATTCTCTCTTCTCTTTCTTGTGAGCATTTCTGGATTCCGTTTTTCTGGAGGGAGAAGCTTGTGTGGCGTGGCGTTGGTTGATATATTTTTGGAAAGCTTGTTAGTTTACTGCTACTTTCTGCATACATACCAACCATTTCCACCCAAACTGCTGTTCACAGAGTAAAAGCATGTGATATTGTTATTGATGATGATGATGACAAAAGTGAGACGTCTAGTAGCGGCTGTCGTAAAATTCGTAGCCATAGCAACTCCATCCCGTTTTCGTCAACGTGTACGCTAAAAAAATCTGTCTGTAGTAAATAATGTGGTAGTTGTATTAGTACTATGCTCTCTAATCTCTCGTCATAGCACAACAGAGAGATAAAAGATGAGAAAAAGTGTTTTAGTCACGAGAACGCCAGGAGTATAAGATTAGGCAACATAACACTCCCACCACTTCCGCCGCCACTACAACTTCCTCAACATTAGCCAAGCTGCAGTACTCCCATTTCCATCGTACTACAGCCACCACCACCACAACTTTTGAATGGAGAGGAGAAAGACGAAGAAGGGAAAAGAATTATTATGAAATTTCATTCTTGGGTAGCTACACACAACACAGCACATTCCATTCCTCCGGCTATGTTTGTCTAGTCAGTCTACTCTATTTCTTTGAACATTCGAGAAGACGAAAGATGTTGAGCAAGAATATAAAAAAACAGTTCCAACGACAACAACAGCTACAAGAGCAGTCACAAAGAGAGAAGCAGAACATTGAACAGACACAAGGAAATGAGAGAGACGAAGGATGATGACGATGATGATGATTGAAAGTCAAGGAAAGGAGTTTTGAAGCAATTTCCGCTATACTTTTAACTTTTAAAAGCAAAATACATAGGTACATAATATGAAAATGTACAAAACAGCGTCGTTACCAAAGTTAGAAAATAGTTTCTAAGTCTGCAGCTTGTAAATGGGAGAAAGAGGGTTCTCTTCATGATGCGCGTGTGACGTACTTGCTGGTTGACGAAAATATATTTCATCATAGTCAACTTTTCCTCAATATGCCCTACAGATTAAGTACATACGTAGAATAAGATAAAGATGTTTGTAAAAAGGTGTTAAGATTTTCGTAGCCATTCATACGTAGTCTAGAATTGCTCTGGATAAAAACTCCAGTTTTTAAATGACTTTGACAAAATACCAAGCTACTTGAAATGATGATGTACACATAAATAATTTGCGGTAACAATTTCAACATCCAAATACTCACATTAAGCCTTTCATGAATATTTTATCTTCTTCGTCTGTACCATTATTATTACTATTCCTCATTTATCACTTTCTCCCATTTCACATTTGATGCCTTCATATTTTTATCGTACACTTTGTTTTAATGTTATAGTAGTAAAAATACTAAAATTCATAGCAATCACACTTGTAAAACTCTACATAAATGCATATAATATTTATTTCATCATCATCATCATGACAACGATCATGTGAAAGGTGGTATGCTAGTAACTTTGGAGTGTATGCCAAGCCAAAGTACACGGCTTCTAATAAGTATGTAAGTATTTGTAGAGCTGCTGATGCTGGTCTGGTCGGTCGAGTTCATTCCATTCGAGACGTCGACTCTTTCTACAAACACACGGAAGAATAGGGAAAGAGAAGGGAGGAGAAGGAGGATTCCAGACAGTACACAAAAAATTCCTATAAAAACTCCAGACATATGGTAGAAACAAGTGCATCTCTCTATAAACCGACAACCGACTACTAGCGATGTACACAATGCACGCATACATATGCATCCACGATAATATTTTTTTTTATCGTCTATATAATTATTATGGGATTACTATATTATGCATCATGCATACTATTTCAAGTTATGTACACGTACAAAATGTGCGTATATTTGTGCACGCAGGATTGTAGCGATAACCAGATTTTTTTGTACAATGAAATAAACCTATTGTTTCTCTTACAAAGTGCGTGTTCTCAGAGAAGCCAGTATATATAAGTATTATGCTATTATTACGAATGTATTTTCTCTTTATGAATGCGTAATAATAGGCTATGCACTTTACTTGCGTGAAATGTGAAAGATACACATACACTAAACTCAGGTAATCCCAGTAATTTTAAGGTAGCGCTTTAAAAACACAAACATTCATGAAGATTGTAATGGTAATATTTTTATTATTCCAGTTTTGTTAGTTGCGCAGAAGAAACCAATAATTTGAACACATTTATTTTTTTCATTGTTTTTGAATGCGGGACGTGTATAACATTATTATTATAATGTAATCTTAATAATATATGCATTGAAAATGCAGTGTAACAGTAGAAAAAAATGGGATTATCATGGCATGATGATCAGGTGAGTTGCATATGAATGCGCGATCTTCTTCGAAGAAACAAATGAGCGTTTATCTTTAAGAATAAAACAACCAATCACACACCACAGCCACCACCAAGGAATATTATGTTTTCACGTAAGAAAGTTCATAGTACGTGTTTTATTTAAATGGAAATAGTTTTAAAGGTGATAATGAATTCTGATCTTGAGAGTCTCACTTGACTTGTCTAGTAAACAGCAGCGTGAGCAGGTGAAGAGCAATGTCTGCATTCCAAACCTCAATTATCTTTCAGTCGTTTTCTTTGTTGGAGAGTCAAGTCAACGCACATTTAGCAACCAAAATATTTAATAGCGCATTAACATTATGGCTTATTACACATGATTATGAATCATCATCACACATTTTTCTGAAGAAAAAAAAACCGTCTCGTGTCTTGTCTTAAATATAAAATAAGGAGGAATGAAACAACGTTCGTTGAACAGAAGGAATTCAATAATATTTAAATAGACAACGACTAAAATAATGTCGATAATTGTTAACATGATTTTTTCATGTTTTTGTCGTCGTGTCGTCATTGGAAAAAAGGATTTTCCAAGTAAAAAAAAACAGATTATAAATTAATATGCCGCTTTTAATATGATGCATTTTACATTTATTGGGATTTTTTGGTGCTGGACATCAGAACGAACGTCTTGTGAGGAGACTGACGTAGATCAAGTCACTATGCAATTGGAACATGTTTTATTTACAAAGCAAAGCGACATGACATGAACAACCGGACAGATGATGATTAAGTTGATTATGACGTGACATGTGTTGGTAAATAAGAAATCCCTTGGAAATCGTACCAGTTTGTAATTTTAAACTGAAACCAAATATTAGCCAAGTTAACTTACTGAGTACAGGATGACGACATCTTTCATGATTATGACATTTTATGACAATAATCAAATCAGTCATTCATTGCATCCACAAAAATTAGTAAATTACCATTTTCCTTTTTGCTTCCACTCTTTTAAATTTTCTTTTCAGTTCAACCATTATCATCCTTCACCCGCTCAATGTGTTGTAAAATGTCCTAGTGAATGACCATGACACACTAAAAAACATAACGCAACATAAGCAAACATAAGCCAGATGAAAAGGTTTTTGCTCTTCTTCATTCTCGCTCTCTTTTTAAAAAAAATCTGTTTCATGAGTTGACTAAATGATGAAGATGATTTCAATCATAGCGGTGCTGAGATTGATAGGATGGTTGGGTGGTGGTGGAAATGGAATGAAAGTTAGTGACACGTCGCCATGATTTAAAATTCAGTACAGCATTTGTTTTTGGAGGACATTTGGTATGTTTTTACTGCAGATTTTTTTTTCATGGATAAAACTCTATCTTTTATACAACACAACACACACGCATATTATGCACATTCGTTGAGTGCACACACACAGAAATACAGTTTTTATGATACGTATTTGTTATTATTGAGCAATAATATTTTAAGTATTTTTTGCAATGTTTTGACATAGCATGATCGTGTCATGTCAAGTGACATGACGGCTGTCAATCAAAAGAAAATATCAAAGCAGAAAAAGAGAGTTTTTCTGTATTTTTGTATAAATGATATGATGTATGAACAAATATGTTTTTATAATAATGCACAGTGCCAATTTTTGTGACAGTAGCGATGATGGGTAAATTATGAGAGCAAAACAGTGATCATGCTTGTCATTGAAACCATAGATTTGTTTTTTTTCTTCATTTTTACAGAGTTCAGTTACACTGCATATCTCAAAGTGAAGCTTAATAAAAGGTGGAAGCTGGGATTCATTATAACAATAACATAGACAGTTCATCATTTTTTCTGCAATGCAGACATAAAAACCAATTGAACTTTTACAAAAAAAAAAAAACAGTTTGGTCCTTTTTTCAAATTGAAGTAGAAATAACAGTAACTTGTTTTTAATAATAAACAAACAAACAATTCAAATAAAAAAAATTCTAATGCAAATTACATTCCAATCCAAATAAATTTTCTTTCTGTTTCCAAGGTAAAAATATGGGAAAAGCGAGGACAAACTCATTCATGTGTGCTTGTTTCAAGTGACATGTTTACTCTTTTTAAATACTGTTATTTCAATATTTTCTTTGAAATAAAAGTACAAAATTATGATCACCCTTCATAATATTATAACGTCACCCAAATTTTGAATCTAAACGTTAAACTAATTTATACTGACAACAAGCCATGATTTAATTGTTTCACTAAATTGGTCTAAATGACACGTCATCAATGTCAGTTACCGCCACCCATTTACATTTACTCCAGCTAGTAAACCACAAATTCTTATTGTTAGTATAGTTCATTATTGCTTTGTAGGCATGTAACATGGGTTATGATAATACTAAAAACGATCTTGTTTTCAATAATTTTTCATATCAACTTTCCAGTCAATAACAATGCAATCCGAATCTTTACATAAATGTAGCATGCTATGCGGCATGACAATGTACACCTCGACCTCACCATATCATTCATCCTCCATTCGCCTCGTCCTCACTCACACCCGCCACCACATTTTTTCATCATCATCATCAACGAAACCAAACCAGGTGTGTGTGGTGCGCTGCACTGCACAACAAGAACAAGGTCTACTAGTTTTTTTCTTCTTCTATTTCTAAAAACCCTGTTGCATCTCTTCTTCTTGTCTGCTACGGTCTTCTCCGGCTGATAATGAAATAACGACGCTTGAAAAAGAACGCATCACCACGTCAATTGCATTTCATCCCAGCAGTTCATTCTATTCGTCTGATTTTCAGTCTGTCTGGACTCTCGTCATCATCCTCATCATCATCACCACCAAAAATCGTGTTACTACCCAGTTTACTATTTCACTGTCCATGAAAATGTCTACCAACAACAGCATCAACTACGCAATATCATCATTACTACACCACCACCATCCATACATTTTTCTTTGCTCACAAAGCATGCTTACCTTACAAACTATAATTATCTATTTGCATTGCATTTGAATGTTGCATGTGTAAAGTCAGTAAAACAGACTTTAAAAAAAATAACAATGCAACCCACACCTTTTATCATTTATCGTCAACTGCAAATGCCACAATCCATTCTCATCTCTCTCTCTCTCTGAAGGTTTAAAATAATCGAAACAAGTATTTTTACTTGTGAATTTCACTCCATCCGTTTTTGTTGTACTTTTATTTTATAAAAAAACATTACAGGTATGAAAATGACCATGCCAGACAAAACCAGACAGTTGTTGTGTTCCCCAACGCTGCAGACCAGACAGCACGAAAACTTGAAGAAGAACACTCAAGAATAAAATGCAACTCAAAAAAACAACAGTGCAGTGCAATGTCTGATGAAGATGATGATGATCATTATGAGAATGCATTCTACTCGATTCGGTGTATGCATGGTTTGGTGGATGCTCTTTTTTACTAGACAAATCATCAACCTTCATCTTCATCATCATCGTCATCATCATCATATTTACGTTCTTTGTTGTTTGGATTATCATGGTGGCGATGAAGAATACACTCTACATTTTTTGAAACAGATGGAAGACGGTTTAAATTTGAATGATGTTTTGTTGGTAGTGTAGTGTGGGTAGTGTATAATGCGTACGTAGGCTGACAATTTTTTTTGTTCATGTATGTATCTTTAAATATTTCCATGTGAGTAAAAAAGGAATCCATCATCATCACTAAAATATAACCAAGAAATGCTCAGAACGTTTTGAAGAGTTCCTTTTGGTAGTATAGTAAATAAAATCACGTTTTTCATTTCCCTTCGTCTTCTTGAATGTTTCCTTATATGAGCATAAATATAAAAATACACCTACATTCTTTTTTTGATGCTATGCTTGCGTACTCACTACTCACCTGGCCAGTCTGACCGACCAGACCATGGACTGATATTTTTTTTTCGAAATGATCCGACACAACAAGTCTGCAAGCATAGTTTGCACTGCACTGCAGTTAGTTTCTTTTTTATTCAAGGTAGTATGTATGCTAACATACTTGTGCAACAAAGTTATTCCGTCGAGGACGATGGCTATGATGATAATGATGACTATGATAAAAATAGTGAATACACTTGTCCGTGTGTTAAGTAGCAGACAAAAAAAGAGGAGATCGGTCAGTGGTCTGGTGGTCTGATACTTAATATTTAAGGTATTTACGGTATGTGTAAAAGATGATATTCAAAATCGAAAGAAAATATTATGCTAATAGATACACCATCTGATAACCAGTATTACAAACATTTATGCATATTCCCGGTTAATGCGATCATTGCATGCTAGACGAGTTCAGTCTCATAGAACGTTTCCAGTCTTTTGGGGGAAAAACTTGTCATGAGACAGTTCTAAAATTTCTTCCATTCTGGTGTCTGGTAGTGCATCTTTGTTGTTCATTTCCAATGTTTTATATCTCAGCAAAGAATTTTCGGGAAACAAATGTCTTGATGCATCCAAAATTTATCTACTCTGAAAATGTTTTGTATTCAACTCATGCATTTGTCAACAAAAGTAATATGAGTAAAGTAAGCAACAAAAGATTATGATGAGATGAAGTTCTGTTTTTGAGATACACTTTTTAAAAATCAAGTTTAACAGCTTGTCGAATGAAGGTTTTATTCTAAAAGCGTGTGTAAGCTTCTTTCAAGGGTGAAATTATGTTATTCTAAAGTTACAAATAACGGAATTTAAAATCTCAACGACGCATTTGTCTAGTTTGGTAAACGGCGTCTAACAGTATTTCTTCCAAAACCGTGGGAGTACTGCATTGCAATTCTGTTTACTTTAAAATGCTACAAGCGTACTTACGGGAGAGAGAAAGTAAACTAGCACAGTGTCAAGTTTCAGGAAGCCATAATATTACGCTTTTGGCATGCTTTCATCACTTTGCGTAAAGTATACATTATATTATACGTTCACGGAATTTTACCAAACAAATCCCACACACATAGGCACGCACGTACGCATTATTATTTTTTTTTGCTTAATGACAAATAAACTGAGAGAGTTTAGGTTTCTCTCTACTCCTGCCATGCCACAACCGCCTCTTCCTCCTCCCCCATGACTGTGTTTGTCATGTCGTCATGATCTGTGGCCTGGCCTGACATGACTTGGCCTAATGTCTTCCTTTTTATTAGTAAAAAAAATTGTGCGTTACGCATTACAAACGCACATGTATGAATATTACATCCACGCACAACTTTTGCCTTGTTGGGAGCGTCCACTGCATTATCTATCGCCTCATCATCGTCACAATATCATTTAAAACAGTTTCTCGGCCTGGCCTGGCATGGCCTGCTTTCTAAACTTTACCATACACACAAACAAAGTAAAACATGCAAACAGACAATCATACTTCCATTTTTGACAAACAACATCATCATCACTAAATACATTAAAATGGTATTTATCCCACTAATTACTAATTATATTTTGGTCTGAACCCTGCATACAAAAAAGATCACGACTTTTCTGCATCAAAGTAGGCCTATTATTTTTACTACTACTACTTCCTAGTTTATATATAATTGTCAATAGATATTGTGACATTTGAATACACTCTGCATATTATACATCCATACAAATAAATACTGTGCTATTTTATTATGTTATCGGACATTGGCATGGATGACATGGCAACTGTAACCTGAAATTGACGATATTCACAATCATATCAGTACATATCCATATTGATTGATTGCGAATACCAGAAGAGGATGCTTTAACATCATGTTGTATTGAATGCTGCTATGCGTAGGTGGAGGTCGTTACATATACAAATCCCTCACACATATCTCATCTCATTATGTACCTTTCTCAATGAAATGAACTGAAGCATATGGTATGATGATAGTAGATGATAACAACAATAACAACAATAAATTGTTCATATATGATCCAATCAGTAGTGCAACCCTTCCAGTTATTTTCTACTTTTTTTGTCGCATTGCATTGACAACAACACCGTGACAAACTGGCACACACAAACACACACACGCATATTTTTCATTCATTATGAAACCAGTACAACACGACTTGTATGATGCAGCAAAGCAAATGAGGCATTTTTTTATGATGCGTAGGTGTAACGTTTTTTTTTTCTCTCAGCAAAACGCAACATTTCTGTTGCTTCTGCTGCAATACTAATACGGTAACAAGCTATTCATGCTTTATGTCCTTTTTTTCTCATCAATTTCCAACTGTCAAGTTAGATTTTCTACTTGAACTGCTACTCTTGTGTCTGTGTATCTTCCTCTTTAAACATTACAAACCCAACATGCTTGATTTTTACTTACATGCTAAAAGTTGAGTGAGAGTAGAGGTTTTCTTTCTTGTCCCACATTTCACTTTGGTTTGGTGTGTACACATTTTTTTGTTCGTTTTAACGAGATGACATGACGAGTGTGTGTACACAGTTCACAATATATCAATTCAATTCATTGAAAAAATATTGTCCTTAGTCCCCATCAACAACAATCCAAACCAACTATGATCTCTCCTTTATCGAACTTGTTGCTCACTTTTTTTTTTAAACCATCCATCCATATTAATCCTTACAGGTTAGTTTTTTTATGATTGTGGATTCCAATAAACATAATAAATACATACACTTTGAGATAAATATTTTTACATATGACTTCAAGCTGATTTTGATATGATATGATTCACATAGATGCATGGCAGGCAGATGGGTGGATTGGTTTGGATATCGAAATTTGGATCGTTGACACAAAATAACCTTTTCCCATTTCTCTTTTGACTTGATATTTAAAAAAAATACATGCATTGCATACATAGGTGACAGCAAGGGATAAAAAAAAATTGAGTGAACGAGTTAAATGAAATGATACTTATCAAATTCCACATGTACATAAGATGAGATTTTGAACGAGCAAACATAAAAAAAAACCTTATTGGCATATGATTAGGTAAATAATATTATGATGTATTTGTATTGATGTTATCCGTGCATGTAAATATTAATTGGCATTTTAATTGATTGCTTAATGCATATAAAAAAATGTGGCCAAAGGTTGGCTCGCTTCTAACTTTGCATGACTTTTAACCGAAAGGTTTTTTTAAAAAAAAAATACCAAGTTTGGGTCAAAAGTTAACGCTGGTTCACCAAACAAAAAAGTAATCATAAAGGTTGACTAGGTTATTTAAGATTTAATAGCAAAAAATGAAAACAAGGGCGTAGGGAAATGACTTCTTAAGTAAGAAAATTTAAGCAGCGAAAATTCTTCTTCATTCAACTTATTAACTTGCGACTTGAGCAAGTTATACAGATTGGTCTGTCCGTCTGTCTGTCCGTCTGTCCGTCTGTCCGTCTGTCCGTCCGTCCGCACGATAACTCAAAAACGAATCAAGATTTTCAAAATCTGTTTTCACCAGTCAATAGACAATGGTCCTAGCTTGGATGAGTTCGTTAGTCAGCCAAATCGGTTGACCCAGGTCAAAGTTAGGTCAAAGGTCAAAAACTTTTAACACGACAACAAGAGCTTAAATTAAGTAGACAGGTAGCTCATATAGAAAAACATGGTTTTGCAAAGTTTCAGTTGACTTGACCCAACCCTTTCGTCTCTAGGGGGCTACAAAGGTCACAACTTTAACATGATCTCCTGTCTAAACGGTTCGATGGATTTCAATGAAACTTGACAGGAATATGTTACTAACAAAGACACTTATTATGCAAATTTTTTAAGGTTAAAATTTTTGACCTAACTTGACCTGGGTCAATTTTTTTCAAAATTTTAAAATTAAAACAGGCAACGTTATTTCATGGATAAACTTATCTACTTATAACATATTATTCTACAAATTTTCTGTTCCAAAATTTGGCCCATTTGGGCGCCAAGGGGATCCAAAGTTAAAATTTTTCTTTTAACAAAATTGAAACGGCATTCAAACTGATCAAAATCTGATTAGTCGCAAGTTTTCTATATCATGTTGTCAGGTTTATTTTTTTTGTGCAAATTCCATCAAGTAAGTGTCCTGGTGATGCGACGACGCTGCTAATGACTGCTGCCTCCGCTGTTACAAAGCCAAACGGAAGGAAGGAAGAAGGAAAATGGGTAATAAAATAAACCAAGTCAGTAGTGAAGTCAAACTCCCTTTTTTCCTCTTTTCTCTCCACTCCAGTCTGTAGCAGAGCATAGGGGGGCTTAACTTTGGTGTGGTATGTGTAAGTAGTAAGTATACAGGAAAAATAACTACATATGTTTGAAAATATGTTAGTGTAAATGAACATATGGAAGGAGAAGTAGTAAGTATCGTGTTGGTAGTGTGGGAGTTAAGGAGGGATCGGATCAAATGTTTCCCAAGATGACGATGCATGGCGGGGAAGATGTAGAAACCTGCTTTAAGGTATGCAGACATATGAATGTAAAAGATCTTCCAGTTTCCTTCCATGTGTTTAAAGTGTATACTTTACTTATACCTATCTGTCTGAAAGAATACAAATAATATGTGTATAGGGGAAAAAAGAGAAATCCATTTTCTTCCCATTTAAAACAAACCATCAGCAAAAGTTTCTTGGGTAAACTCCAGCAATATGATGATGCCTTTATATTTTATACAGAAACGTTACCACATGTCGAAGAATTTTTTTTCTTGGGAGTCTAGTCTGCTGTCTTTGTATACTCGTACTCTCGGGTTTTATTCCATGCTTTGCCAACAACTGCTTCACAACTCAACAACAAAAGTCAAGACAAAAAAATATTATGTAGTAACGATGAAACATGTAGAGAGAGGCAAAAAGCGCAAGCACGTAGTAACGACAAGACAAGGCAAGTAACAACTTCAAAACTCAACTCCAGACAAGAAAGAAAGAAAAAAAAACAAGCATACGTATGTATTATAGTAACCATGAGAAACGCGCTATGAAAACTCCAGCGGATTTTTGTTTCTTCTTTTTCTTGGCGTTAACTGAAGATTTAGCTGTTTGGATGTTGAATGCAAGAAGTACGACATATGTACCTAACCATCATCATCATCATCTTTTTTTCTTCTTGAGCGTCTCAGCTGCAACAACAGTTGTTGCTGTTATTATTGTACTGCTGGTGATGATGATGATAGTGATGCTGGTTGCCTTTTTTGATCACGGAGTCAGTGGATGGAATTTTGGTGAGGATGATAATCATGTTTGGTGGCTAAAAGGGATCATGATGATGATTATAGTATGTTATGCATACCATACCTAAAAACTTTATGTATACATGTTTTAATATTGAAATATGTAGAGAAGCGCAACGAAAACAGATTTTTTTATCAAATGGCATCAACATAACTTTGTGTAGTGAAAAAGGACAAGATGCTTTTCTATTTTTGTAGTCTACAGCCTGGTCCAGAAGAGTGGTAGAGTGGTAGCCTACTACATATAGCCATATATGTGGGCATGCAAATGTGAGCCCACACACATATCACAACACTAGACACCTTCTCATTTTCAGTTTTTACAAAAGAAGAAAGAAAGAAAAACAAGTGGAATGCATACTTGTTTCTAAATACAGATTTTTCAAATCAAATCAAGTTGCATAGACGAATGAAGCATCATATTATCAGAAAATGCTATCCTCGCCTTGAAATGAACTGGGCACGTTTTGAATATTTTTAAATAAAATGATTGCAAATAGTATTCAATGCCATTAATTGCTACATCTCATTAATGTTCATGCCTTGAAAACGAGGAAAAGTAGAAATAAGAATTCTTGGAAATTGTTTCGCCATCAAAGCATATTTTTAAAAGTACATTTTTTCATGCGAGAAAATCCTCTCGAAATGAAATTTAACAATGACATTAGACGCATTTTAAATGAAATACAAAATAGATGGACTATTAGATATTATATACAGGTTAGTAGATTTGGAAAGAATGCATCTATCATGGAAATTTATCCTTGATTTTTTTTCTTCTAATTACAGCGCACAAAATGCAATAAATTCATCTTCATTATTTCTATCAACTTGCATGAATCAAGTTGAATGAGATGAATATGAATTTACAAAATACGGGATCTCGGATCTCATTTAATAACTTTAAACACTATTTCCAGCCTTGTACCCTATCAAATCATATCGCATCCATGACTCGATGATTTCTGGGTGGAAATAAATCTAAACATTTGATTTTGACTTTGAAGAATCTTTCGAACTCTGACATACGATACGATATGCTGATGCGATGACTTATGAATTGACAACCCACATCTCCCTCCCTCTCTCTCTCTCTCTATCTATCTCTCACACAATCCAGTAGTAATTCAATTTCTTTAAATAGCACCAAGAGAAGCTGTACAAATGCCATCCATCGAAAAGAGAAAACAGAAATGACAACGTTGAATAATTCTTGGAAGGAGTCATCAGCACATCCCATCAAATTCTTGACTTCTGCTACCAAAATATCAGTCTCCAGCATAATTATTCCCATATCGTTATCCATCCTATCATCACTATTGCCCTGTTCTCCAACTCCATCAGTAGCAGAGAGCAACATCATCATCATCATCACTATCATATCATCACATGAACAGACAAAGACACACAGAAAGCACCTGCACAAGCAGCTGTAAAGTATAGAGAACCGATGGATAAAATAGTATGACCGACGACAACATCTCATCATCTTCATTCTTGATTCCACTAGCTCTGCTCTGTTTTTGTCTTGTCTTCCATACATGTCGAATAAATATGATTTTTTTCTTCCTCGCTCTCTTCTCCAGTCAGCTTTTCCTTTCTCATTCTCTCTCTCTCTCTCTTCTATTGGAATGCAATAATAAAGTATAAAACCAGGAAAACCAAGTGTATAATTTTCTGCTGATATACAAAAACTACCTAAAATTCACTAATGATTACCATTACTACTATCAATATCATCCTTCCTATCGTCAAACCCATAATAAATGATAAATAACATTATTTGTTAAGATGAAGACAAAAAAAGGATACCAATTTTGTTATCAATTTATTATAAAAGAAAAATTGCAGATGATAGAAACATGACATGAAACACTTTTCTGCTGATTCTTATGACGAGAAGCAACAAAATGATAATAATAAAAAACATTATCCTTTTACTCCTTCATCTCTTTTCTCGATATCACAAGAAAAACAACGTGGCAACATTTCTCTACAAATATTACATGCATATTTGTGAGTGTACTGTGTGGACCATGGAGAGAGAGAGAGACTCGACTCCTCGGATGCTTTTTTTTCTGGCAGTTAAATGAATATCAGTAGTACAAGCATCACCATGACTAAATTTTTGTTAAAACTGGCATCAAGCCAACATCAAGAAAAAAATAAAAACCCACCAAGACAGTGAGTAGTCAGCACAGAAAATTGTTGTAGTAGTAATCATGTTATACCTTCACTTGCATTTATACTTCTGCTGGAAAACCGTCTTTCTGGTCATATGAGAAAGAAGAAAAAAAAAAGAGAGAATGTTGCTGCTGACGATGATGATGTTGATGGCGGCGTTGGCGTCCACTTTCATCTCCATCCTTCTTGTTCATCTCTTTCTGTTCTGTTTCCATTATTTCTTTATTTTTCTCAAAAGCAAAACTAGAGAGAAAAATGCTGAATAAGCTTCCAAGTATGTGAGTATAACTATTATACATGCACATACTTCATGAACCAGTGACAGACATACATACATACAGAAGAAAAAACATAGAAATAGCATTCTTAGTTAAATAGACGCACACATCTCTACAACAGCAGCAGCAGCAAATAGAACAAACAGAGATACTTCTTCTGAACTAACGCCAACAACAAAGCTAATAAAAAAATAGGGAGAGAAGAGTGAAGGGGGAAAAGGGGAAGCAGCAGAATTCTTGGCTGAAAAAGTAGGGGACTGCCGCTGGCTGGGTGGTGGGGGGTGGTGGCCGGGTGCTGCTGCTGCTCCTGCAAAAGTCGATACGGAACTATATCCTGGAATATATATATATGTCTACACTGTAATATGTATATATACATAAGTAAACCAAACCACACTGCTGGAAATTCGTGCATACCTCTAGACATCAGCAGCAGCAAAATAATGTTTTAACCATGAAGGTTCCTCCATGATTCTAGTGGCATATGAATATAATGGGTATGCTTTTTGTATTATGTTCCTATTTTGTGGTAAAGCCTTTCAGACAAAGTTTCAGCTTCCCGCCATCATTTTTCGTATGCACACAAGAAGCACAAGTGCTGCACTTCTCCAGAAAAGTAGTCTTTAACCAAACCAGCAGCACCATGAGACTGGCTTTACAACAACTTACTATTTTACTACTACTACGAACGAAAACCCTGTCTAGTGTGAAAAGCTTTTTGTCCAAGAGATGCATAGTCTACTTTTTTGCTTCACTGCCACTGCTGCTGCTGGAAAAAGAGAATAAGAAAAAAAAACTAGGAATGGTACGAGTATGACTTGACTAGCTGGATAGTTGATAGAGTTTGGGAACGAGAGAGAGAGAGAGAGAGAGCGAGGGTCGGTCGGACGGTTGTTGGCTTCTCTTTTTTTTATTGCTGCGTGCAAGGCCAACCTGGAATATTGATCTTCCATGCTGGATAGTGGCATGAGATGCCAGTGTACTTTAGTAGCGATGATGCGATGCTTGTGGGTATGGAGGATGAGATCTTATGATATGATGTTATTATTGTGCTGCTTGTTTCTTTCTTTTATTTTGGAAAAAAAAGAAAAGAATCCTTTACAAGGGTTATTATGGGTGCAGCTGTGTAGTGGTTGTTGTAGTAGCTGGAGGAGTAAAGTCAAGTTTAATTTTTAAGAGGGAAATTCTTTCACAATCGAAATGAAATCATCAGAAAAAAAAACAAAGTAGAATTAGAGAAATTGAAGTCTAAACACAAACTAGTTAAGGACAATACTAATACCAACATGCAGTTTGCAAGTGGTTGGGGTGGGTGGGTGAAGTGAGAGATGAGATGAGGATGAGAGCAGAAGAACAGCTTGTTGTTGCGTTGCTGGAAAAGCTGCTGAAGGCTAAAGAGTTCTCTCTTCTCTTTGTTCTTGTTAGAGAAAAAGGCTAATGGTATTAAATATTCTCTTCTGTTCTCTTCCTCTCTCTCTC
>JAQIWN010000977.1:0-24304 GCA_034699025.1 Entomobrya cf. arborea Gr-Col-00668
TTTTTTCATTAAAAGTAATTTTAATTGTTTGTTCTCATTCGTCTACGTATGTATTTCATGACTTGACATGACTTGTTTGGCTTTAAATTCACCTCTGCAAACAATTTTGGTCTAAACTCCAAACGTATATATACATTCCAGATCTATCCTGTAAAGATGTCCACATTGTAATACTTTCTCCTGCGTTGGCTTACTATGAAACTCAAACGTCGCGTTGTAGAAAATCCAAAGTCATATTTGCAGTTTATTTATGTTTACAACTCCTAGACGCATTTATTTTTAAGTGAGTACGGATTATGAAATACGCACTTAATATATAATACACTGTTATTTGTTATTTACATAAATCCGGACTGAGATGTGCTTGAGAATATTGACACATCCACTTCAACTCCATACATCATATTATCAAATACATCCCTTTTGCTTTCTTTCACTCACACTTCACGAGGATTTCTATTTCACCACGTACTTTCTCCCTCCCTGCCTGACACTAGCTAGCTTTTCTCAAGAAGCTGGTTTCTTTCCTTTTTATAATAACAGCAGTCACTGCAGGAACCAAGACGAAGATACAGGAACCTACAACTTATTCAACGTTCCACTACATATATATGTATTTATCCCTTTCTTATCGCCATCAGATCAAACCGATTTAAAATTCAGATTCATGAAGCTATATTTTCCTTCATATTCTTTACCTTCTTTACAGTATGTCTGGATTTGAAAAATTGAAGTAAGAAAAAGCTATGAATGAATCCAAAGTCCAGAGTCTAGACTTCAGACTCTTTTTTATCTATAAACATTCAGTAGACTAACCTCATATCATATTTAAAAAGCACCCAGTAGGTTACCACTTTATCAAGAAGGATTTACCACGCTTGTTTTTTATAACAATGACAGACAACATTCAGACAACCCTTTCGAGCGCGATCATTTTAGTAATGGAGTACATACATTTTGTGCATGTTACATAAAACGTACTCTCCTAATTGTTACTGGAGAGTGTTTGCGAATGAATACTTCAACTACAAATTTCGTCTATATATATATATTTAGTTTTTTTGAAAGATATAATGAATATATGAACTTTTAGCATAATATAAAATGTTACGACATACTATCCGATTTAAATATGTCGGTTACATGTCCTTACTTTGAGATTTAAACATGGGGGTGCTACAAGATCGCAGACAGCTCTCTGACAGCTAACAACTTCACTGGCCTGACAGTTTGAACAGGAAAGGAGACAGAATACTATAAATCGTCCATTTCTCAACCATCATTACAACTTGTATGTTGAAAGGTTTTCTTCCAAATTCTTCGAATCCCCTTCATCAAGTTTGCAAGTCCATCATCATCACCAGAAAATGATTTCATATAGCAATGCATTGTAGCTTTCCTTGCAAGTTACTCCACCTATTTTTTTCTCTCTTTTGCATGGTTTACATAATGAAGGTCATTGTTGTGTTTCTGGTAACTTATGCTTATGATCTTTGCAGACGTAGTACAGTTTTCCAATAATGTAATTTTCCAAAAAAATAATTACATGAAAAACATAGTTGAAAGGACATTAAAATAATTAAATTACATGCTTTGAAGTCAGAACCTCAAACACTGAGTAAATATATTGACTCGTATGCATACCAGTTCGTTGAAAAACAAAAGCAATTAGCTGTATGACAATCAATCAAATTTCACAAGCACATCAGACACAAAAAGGTTGTAAACAAGAGAATTTCATCATTACATTTCACAAACCATGTATGACAACAACCGTTGTTTTATATAAAATTTAATTTAACTGAAACACCTTTGATTCCCTATGTCTATTGACTTACTAATGAACCCATAACAGGACAAATTAACATGACGCATAAGGTTATATTCAGTGCTTTATATGAAAATTATTCCTCATTTAATTATTTTGAATGATCAATGCACGTTAAATATGTTCTACCTTGTCCGCAATATGTCATCAACACAATTTTTATTTCAAACTTTTTAATGAGCATAACATTACGAACTAAAGGAAAACTTACATTTTGTGCTTTTGAATAATGCACTCAAGTTTGAGTTTTCCTGAAATGGGTCAATTAGCTGGGCTGGAACCTGGTATTTTCTAATTACTTTTACAACTTCAAACTTATTATTCAATGAATCCTTTAAATTTTGATGCCAAAGATAGATCATAGGTCATTTTAATATCAAAACCAAATAAGTTTATGCTTAGCCAAATACTTAAATACTCAAAATCAAACTCTAAATATTTTCCAAGAAATCGGTGTAACTCTCTAAACCACAAGACTGGTTGGTGGTTTGTGAAAGCTCACGACAGAGACTACAGACGTTCTTTCAAACATGAAAATTGACTCTTTCTGTGAAAAGGCTAAAATATCAAGTTATCAAAATGATTAGAAACGTAGAACAATCAAGAATATACAACTTCTTTGAGCCAATTTAATTTAAATGTGTTTACATGTGTAAACTTTTTTTCACTTCCTCCAGACTAAATATAAGCTACACAATCATCAAACAGCCATTCCTAGCTGCGATTTCTGGACAAATTGACTTGCCCTGCTGCATTGAATATGTCTATTTCAGTTACCTAACATACCAAGTGGACCACATAACTTCTTTTAGCTTTATTTGCTCTCAGACATCAGAATGCTGTATCACGCAACGCTTTAATGTCTAAGTTTGCGAATACTTTCACTAGGGGAAAACAAGCCATACTGAATGGATCGAGATCATTAATACGTTGGGTGATGGTTCTAAAGAAACGATTTCTAAATTGCTGAAGTATGCATTTAGAGAAAATGTAAATATTGATCTACAGTAGTGCAATGCAAGATATTTTCTCCACTTTGTTATGAGCTGCATGAATTAGCTCACGACATCATGTACAACTACGTCAAATAGTTCACAAGAACAAAATTTATTTGTAGTGCAACACTGGGAAATTACTTAGGAATCAACGGTGTGAATTTCCCAGTATTTATAATTGTTTTTGCCTTCTCCAGTTTGGCAATAGATCACTTCTATCGGCCCTCGGCACATCGTCAGTATATGTATAAATGAAGTATAAAGTCATTGAAATCATCTTGTTTGTTAACTGGTTAATTCTTTTTTCTATTATAGTTTATGAAATCTTCTCAAACTTACAAACACACAATCTAATGGGAATATATCGAAAAATGTGAATTAATCATGTTCCTGAAATTCCACACAACATCTCAAATCCTAGGATATTCTCAAAGTGTTTCAAAGTGCCCCACAGACTACTTAAGTTTTACCCGTGGACTACTTAAGTTTTCCATGCATGCATGCTGCTGATTGGAGTATATGTTTATGTGCATGTTAAATATCACTTGATTACGAGCAACAAAGATATCAACGAAATAAGAAAATTGGTAGAGGTATAAAGCTTTTATATATGTGACCTCACGAATATGTAAAATCAACTTGGAATTAACAAATACATTACATACCCATATTTAACTATTTGATATTTATTCATGAATCGAATATAGGACCTCCAAATCGTAAAAAATAGCTTCATGTCGGCATCTTCAAGTCAAGATTTGTTTACTGTCATGCTAAGGGATACATGGCAGACAATGTTTTGCTAAAAATGTGACAAAGAGATGCTTTTTTGAGTTGTCAATAGGTGATCTCTTTTGTGCTGCATGTTTACATTAGAAGTATTACTATTACAATGATGTTGCCCCAAATGTTGGAAGGTGAAAGTGCTTTTTCATATGCATTTACGTAAATTTTTTGATTTAGAAGTGAAAATAGAATGTGAATGGCAGTAGCAAGAGATTTAAAAAAAAATATGGCTAAAAGCTTACATCTATCTATATTCCTACAACAAATATTCTGCTCGTGTATTCGTACTGATAACCTTTTTTTCTGGTACACTTCAGTCATCATTTACCAATTTTTCACGCAGACTTTCATCAATTTAACAGTTTAAAAAAACATGGGAATAGGAAGTACGGTTTTTATTCCTGATGGCTGACTCTGAAACTTGAATAGGTAGTTCACCTGCTTTCACCAGATTTTTCCGTTGCGTGCTTTTTTCTATCCTTTATATTTTTTTCTTATTCGTTGCTCATACATTTTGCAGGAAGATGAAGTCAACCGACAAGAACACGAAAACTCTAAAAAGGTGACAAAACACTACCACATTGTGGGTCGGGAATAAAAGATGACAGAAAAGGTCGAAGAAAGAGTTAAGCATTTTTATTTGATTCATTGATCATCCGTGTTAGTGGTATGGTAGGAGAAAGGTGGCATGTGGCATATAATGTTGACTGATGTGGTGGTATAGGTGATGTCTGGAAGCTCGTCATCTTTATTTTTGAACATTTTAGGTACTGGTTTTATCAATAATACATATATGAGGCGTCAGTCCTCCCATTTCACAGTTCAAGATTTTTTATCTTTTTGGTAATAACTTACACAACAAAAATGTATTTGCCACTTTGCTTCTTAATATTCCAGTTTTTAATCGTCTGATAATCCTGATACTTTAATTCGTCTACCAGTCAATTTTTGACAATTTTAAATTTGACATTGTAACGGTCCACCAGTTTATTATGTATAATCAAACAAAATACATGATTTTTAATTTCAGATAGATTAATATATTCGGCCTTGCAAGTTCGTTATTCATACGATACATCTAAATTTCTGTTTATGTGACGGGTAGATAACTTATTTGATTGAATTTTGCATATCTAATGCGTTATGGTGCCAAAATTCTCGTCATATTAGCCTTATGGCTGTGTTTCTGGCTGTTTGCAGTGCAGTGATTGACCTTATTCCTCGTTGACTTGGTCTTGTGAGATTCAAGTTGAGCCAAGTATAAATGATGGTTGAAGTGGTAAGCGAGTGAAAGCCAGGGTATTTTTTTGGCCATACCTTTCCTTTCATTTAGACAGATCGTTATGAATATTCTTTGTCTAGTTTGAGATGGGACTTTATGTTCTGGAGATTTTGTGTCTCTAAGGAATGCTATAGAATCATAGTATGAACGTTGTATTTTATCTTTTGCAGCCGTCCATATTACATTCTTATGTCGTGCTTTATTTTTAGGATAAAATAATTGAAATCTAAGTAAAAGTAATTGAATTCAAATCTATTTCATCGT
Source organism: Entomobrya cf. arborea Gr-Col-00668 (assembly GCA_034699025.1). Taxonomy (NCBI): domain Eukaryota; kingdom Metazoa; phylum Arthropoda; class Collembola; order Entomobryomorpha; family Entomobryidae; genus Entomobrya; species Entomobrya cf. arborea Gr-Col-00668. The sequence continues at coordinate 5,156 of JAQIWN010000977.1, forward strand.
ATTTTCTATACCGGCCAAGAAGTATAGAACATCTAATGAAACGAAAACGACTTATTTCACCTTTTCATTGCTTTCACTTTTCATACCACACAGTAGACACGCCATCTGGAGAATGAAGACATACAAGGGAACTAGAATTGAAGCAGATAAGAACATGATTTTGTTTCGCAATGCCAACTTTCGGCATCCTACGACCATATTTGGTGGTACCACCAGTAAGCACAAATTTCAGGAAATTTCTTTTCTGAATTCCTGCAATAGCCACAAGTTGTCATATTACTTCCTGATTTAATCCCTTTGCTTCCAATAATTATTATGAGATTCTTACTGTGGAATAGCAGAAGAAATCTTTACAAAAGTTGGCTGTATAAGCTATATTAATGATAGTATGTTGAGTTGAGAAGTTAATATAAAAGCATCAAATACCCTTTCACATACATACTTCCCTAAAGCAGCATGCATAGCACAACAATGCTAATACCCAACTGTCGACACAAAATATTTACAATTAAGACATAATCAAACCCCATATTCTACCCACCATAGTTTTCTTTGAACGAATTGTACATAGTACACTCATTCAAGAGCCCACAACTTTCACAAAGTAAGCTTTCACTAGCAACAAAGTTTAAAATATTCATTTAAGTATATCGTCTAATAAGTAACTCATATCCACAAATAATGCTTGACTAAGCCCTGAACGTATATTATAGACAAATATTCAAATTCAAGTTGTATAATATGTAATAACATGGAAATGGTGTGCTGGTACCTTGTCTTGTAGAAGTATAACTTTGGAGAAAGTCTACTTGTTTAGTTTTGGTATTAAAGATACGTGTCAACAAGGCATTCCTGCATAATAATGAGAAAACTTGTTTCTTATGAAGCTAAATGAGCGGAAAACCTTCTGGACAACTTCACACTAAGCTTGGATACTTTGGATACACATAAGGAGCATTTGTACTAAGAAGGCTTTTTAATTTGCACTATATGAAGGACTATTTATCGGGACAAACTATTTGTATGTATTTGGAGTTAGTTAAACGTAGCATAAGCACACATGCTTCCGAGAAAGTTAAACTCTGGTAATAAGGGACTTCTTTCATCTTTTCTAGTGCAATGTCTCATCATCTGTCATTTAACAGTTGAACTTAGACAACTTTTGAAATGAAGACGCTTCTCTCAACATTTTCACAGTTTTTAAGTCGCAAGTCAATACAGTGTAAAATTGATGTTGTAAGAAATTTCAACGAAGTTAAAGATTAGATTAAAATTGTGTACGTCATATCAGGGTAAAATGACATGCTTTCATTCATTCAAGTATTAAAAAATACCACTCGTATGGTATATTAAAAAGCACAAATTAATTGAAACTTGTGCTTAAAAATATAAACTGCAAAATAAAGTTAAGAATTAGTGGTTCGGAGAAAGTTATATTTAAGATTAAATTTTCATTTATAAAATAGCGTTAAAAATAACAAAAATAATGGCCAGTTTCGAAAAACTAGTGCTGATTTACTTACTACATTGATATTTTTGTAATGTTTTAAATGAGGAGGAAAGCTCGTTATGTGTACGTTTAAGCAGGTAAAATCTTCTTCAATTTTTTAAAAATTCCTCATTAGGCTCCAAATGTACGAAGTAGGAACTGCGCAGTCACTCAGATAATTTACTCAAGTAGTATGAATCCTATGATGACAAGACAACATTAGATCCATGATTTTTTATAATTTCTGGAGGGTAACTTTTGAGATATTGTTGTGTTTGCAGCTCTCTACTCTATAAAGTCATTCATATCATCAGATGTGTAAGTATGCGTGAGTAAGTTGTCTACCGGAAATCAGAGTTCCATTTTTTGTGCATCATCCTTAAAGTATTTTCATCATGTGATTGCAATTTAGTCTTTCATCATTTTTAGAACTTACACAAACTATAAGTTATGGTATATTTAATACATATAGTTCTTAAATTCGTTTTATTTCGTTTTATATTCCCTTATTTTTATTATTTCATATTTTCATCATCTTTAACGAAATTCAAAGCGGATTTATTTTTAGACTCAACTAAATTGACTACCTGACGGTACTTAGTGCTTTCAGTTAGCATGAAGGCCATATAAAGTAGATCTATTAGTAGGACTATCATTAAAGTAGCGTACTTTAGCTTACATTTATGTAAAGCCTGTCTTCATCTCTTAGCTATATTCTTGCTCATTTTGTGTCTTGAGTGTGCCAAGCTGTTCTTTGTCTCATCTTTCCATCTCATCAACAGAGAAAGTCATTTCAAGCCTTTGCTAAAAATATGGGGAAGATGCATTCAGGTATATGGTAGTTTGGCTCTCTAAATAGGAATATTGCTGTACGAGATTTTTCGGGATCAACAGGATATGAAAGGTTTTTACCACATGAATTACTGTATAATATGCACGTGTATCATAGGCAAAACGACGCTTCGTTATGAAAATAAAAATAGAAAGGGCTGAAAAGTTAGATGTAATTTTCTCCGAGCTACGTCATCTTTTTATTTTAGCACACATACTTAGTTAAAATGTTTATAAACCTGATGAGAGTATATTTGTTTAAAAAAAGAAATGACAGGATGTGGGAGACAACGTTGATACTAACGTAAGCAACTCTTAAAAATAATTAATCATTATGATCAGATGTAATGTTTATTGTGCTGAGAAGATAGTATTAAGTTCGTCTTAAAAACGTCAGCCTTCAGTGAAAGACATTTTTATCGACAAAGAAAGAAAAACAAATTAAACTTAGTGGCCATTATTGTATGTTTTCTTTTTGATAGGAATCCTTCAAAAGTCACAGACAATAGACAAGGATCTTTATAAACTGGTTTAGTTGAAATTCTGCAAAAAAGGGCCCCTGTAAAAATCTGTGATTATTCAAAACTATAACAAATTGTTCTAAATCCGATGCAGGGAATGTGAAGCATGTTGAGTTCCTTTTAATTTTAAACGGATTTATGATTTTTTCTTAATGAGTCCTTTAATTTTATTCAAAAATCCCTCCCTGTGTTTGAAATTTTGCTGAAACCAGATAACAGACTGTGCGACATTTTTTCATAATGAATCAACGGTCCTTAGTAGAGTAGTGGGGAAGATAAGGCAATGGTATACTTTCTCCTGAAATAGAATAAGAAACGACTGAAAAAGGCAGCATTTCGTACTTGAGTCAAGTAGCAGACATGCTTATTTCTTTTACCCCTTCCTTCCATTTTACCTAGACTACTCATGTTGAAAATACTCCTAGAATAATAAAAACAGCAGCAGGGAAAAGTTTTACTTTTATTCATGAGGCTTGTATAACAAAATGAGAAAGTACAATGCTAGGGAAGGTGAAGAATTGTTTATTCTTTTTTTTTCTGCGAAAGCAGTTTTGATGATGAGGATGTTAGTACAATTGAAGCTTGTTATGAAAAAAGTCTCCAGTCAGCTAATGAATTCATCAAGAAACTTTTTTCTCAAATGCGACACAATGCCAAAGAAAGTATGTACATGAATGCTAAATTACAACACAGGTAGGTAAGGTAGCTAACGTACCTAAGTATAAATGTTGAAATTCGTAAATCCATGCTGTCTACACATTAAATAAAGCTCATCTAGAATAAAGAACCCACCAGAGGTACGGTACCAAATGCCAAATAAGTTTTGTTATATAAACTAGCTCTTTATCCACCTACCTGATTTCAAGAATTAATTGAGACAGACATTATTTCATGCTCTAAACATTCACATGTGCCTATACATCTGTAGTTATAAATTTTGTTCCCTATCTAGATCTCGATCTTCTATGGAATATCATCAGTTTAGACGTATGAAGTGGGACTGTAAAAGTTTTTATCAAAGTTGGAATAAAGGAATTAATGAAAATTTTAATTTACTGCACTGTTATTTGAAAGTGAATAAAACACAAAACAGGATACACTTCTGTCATATTATTTACATATCCTGTGTGTAAACTTTTATCTTATAAATATACAGGAATGTAATATTATATCTGATATAGAGCTGTTGTATAATAGTGCTTCCTTCGCACGTGTTCGACATTTGCCTTGACAGTGTGAGCTTTTGTGTAAATGAGCTTTATGTGATCATTTATTCTCCAATTTAGTAAACTTACTTATGTATATAAATACAAGTCTTTGGCGTTTTTAATTCAAACATTTGCAGCAATGAAGTATACATTACAGTGTTCAAGGTCACACTAAAGTGCAAGTTTGGATATGAAATCGAACGTTCGTATTTTTTAGACAATGTCTATACCGATGACTACCCCAGAACCTTTTTTTCTGGAACATTACATTTAACTGACAAACTCAATGTGTTAAGACGATATTGTTTCCGACTTTTGACAAGAACATCAGCAAGCTTTTACCTCATTTTGCATTTTTCACATTTTCAGTCCAAGTAGACTTTAAAATCCTCACAAGGTTTTTCCTTTATTGACTTAGGCGAAAAAAGATGAATTTCCGGATTTCCTTTTCAGCAAAAACTGTTTTTGTGCAAATGTCTTTTTCCTTGCGACAGCACGCGTTCATAGCGGGAGACTGCTTATTTGCTTGGAGTTACCTTCTCCTGGAGCGGAGGTGAGATGCAAACAAATACTGAAATATATGCATTAAATCAAGCCATGTCTATATGTCAGCGAATTGACCATAGTGTAAGATTTTAGCAAAATTCTGTTTCTGACATTACATTTATATAAGTAGACACATACTAACTAGTAAATTCGCTTGTCATAGAATTTTGAATTTCCACAATGTTCTCTTAAACTTGTGACAGATCAAAATAGGATCGGGCCCCTCGTCACAATACCCAAATAAAATTTTCTAGACTATTTTGCTCGTTAATGATGTTTTGAAGATTTTTGATTGGATCACTACCTTGAATTAATTTATCCTTATTTCGTTGCGTAATTGAATGATATTATTCAATCCAATACATTTTAACAAGATGTTTAACTTCAGTTTTATGTAACCTTATCCTCACCATTTTCACATCTACAAAACATGTGAAAATGTCACTAGTCGAAATGGCTTAACATTCATTTGGAAAGTCAAAACTCAATAACTTTTGCTTCTCTTACGTAAACAGACTTTTTTATTAAGCCTTATACACTCATCGTGATTAGATTTTTCCTCTGCGAATAATTGGGCTTTGCACAATACCAGACTAGCTAACGATGCCAATTATATTTTTTCAAAGAGGCAGAACTTAAAGTCAATTTTCAAGGAGAAAGTAAAAAAAAAAAATTAGGCACTGTGCTTTCATGTCCTATTAAAATTGTTGAATGTATGTTCCATGTACATAAGTACGACAAATGATGTATTCACAACGAATATTTTTTTATTATGCAACCCTCTCGAATTTCTTTCCTTTTTACGTAAATATCTGTGTGTATATATCATATATCTATCAACACATCATCTCTTTTAACAAGTACTCAACAAAATCCAATTTCTTGATTATGCCTTCAATTCTATTTATGATTTTTTTACCAACAGGAAAAGGCAATTTTGAATAAAGAAGCCGTTGATTTTTTCGCCGTTTCTCTTATCATCACTCCATCTTAGACACTCTACTATATAATTTTTCATGTTTTTCACTCTTTCTCGTGTGATCATGCATGTTATGTTGTACGTTACGGCAGCAATCTTATATGAAGTTCATTTTTATTTCCAAAACTTCCAATTTCTCTGCCATTTTTTGTCATATTATACATTGCTTACACAAGGTGTGTGTGCGTGTATCTTCTCTAGCCCGACACAAGTACTTGAACAAGATCATTATTATGTTGTCGAAGATGTTGTGATGATGATACATCAAAAAAAAAAGTTCGTAGCAAAGCATAGTAATATATTTGTAATAATATAATAATGTAGAAGCCTAGTATTTTATGCTTTTACTCTTTCTATCTCCTCACTCACTCACTCACTCACATCATGCATGTATGCATACACTAAAAAAGAAATCATTGATAATTCAATTTTTTCCTCCTTCTTCTTGGTAAATTTCCTCCTGCAGGCGAATCTAACCCTTAGCACGACGATGAGAAAGCAACTCACTGTCAAGCACAATTCTGTTGACTAGAATTGAGTTTTCATAAACTGAGTGAATGGCATTAGAGGGGTAGTATGGTCGGTGGTGGTAGTGGTGATGGTGGATGGAGTACTTACTGATGAAAAAAGCTCTGCAAGTTGTAGTTTGTGATGCGAACGACAAAAAAAAAGTACAGAATAGAACGCTGAGCGAAAAATAACAAGTGGATGAAATCCGGCCCTCTTCATCTTGGCAACTACGTTTTTACTCCATTTCCTGTGTACTATTACTACATATATATCCATCTATCTAGTAGTTCATACATTTGCAGAGAGAAGCAGATGTTTTTCTAGCATGTCTCTCTCATCTTTTTCTAAGCAATCATCAACATGCTTACAGCATTGTGTAAAGTGAAGCGAAAAAAAGTCGCCATCGTCAACCATCTCTAGATCATCTCCTTAACTTTACTTTCACCATCATCACTTGTGCAGTGTCCGCACACTTATCTCTTTACTTTTTTTCTTTTGATTGGGGAAAAAACTGTGTGATAGGTACATGTATGGATGGATAACTGTATTGCTCACGGCCGTCACACTTCTTTTACACTTTTCCATAAATATACGAGAAATGCTTGTCGTTGTCGTTTCCGTCAACAGATAAATTCATGCAATGTCGAATGTAAAAAATGGTCCGATGCCTTTTATTGTGTTATATTATATCATTTCTGCTTGATTGACAATTGCTTTGTCTTTCCCCCGTATTTTTTATCAGTTTTGCATTTATCGTTTTCTCAAAATGATGAAATGGAGTGAGATATTTTTGTCATTGTACTAAAATTATATACATTCAATCCTCTACTAAATCCTCCAAAAGAAAAGACTTGCAAAAGTTTGTGGGCTTAATATAGTCAGCAGGTTGTCAGGTATCAATGGTATCAGTTATATTTCTCGTATTTGAGTTTGAATTTACAACTAAGTCATATTTTTCATAAATTGTAATAACGTTAACATATACCGTTTTCCATTAAGCGTTCTGGAATCTTCCCAACTAGGTATCCAATGATCATTATGTGAAAGTTAAAGGAAAGAATAGAAAATTATATATAGCGGAAATGGGTTTTCGCAAACAACTCTTATAAATAATGTATTACGTATGGCTTCTTACCTTGCTTGTATTGATGGGCATATGATGATGATGATGATGGCAACAACAGCAAACGCTCCAACAATTCAAAGGAAATCGACAAAAGAATAAGGCATGTGCAAAGTACAAAGGAATTCTCAATAATGTTTGCGTTCCTTCTTGATCACTCAAGGGGAAAATTTGAGAAAATGATATCGCTTGATTACAAAAACTCTTCCATGTGGAGACGAACTATCAAAAGTTGTGCAGAAGCTTTACAAGTACCTTTTATATCGTAGTTTAATATAAAACAATAGCATTTTCATGTTTTTAACACTCTAAAGCTTTAGACATATGTAATTGTTTATTCAATTTATGGATTTTGTATTTACTAAAATATCCTTTTGATTTCGAACACTTATGTTTCATTTCATATGTGTGCTCTAAATAAGATTTTTGAAATTTAAGTAGGCTGCATTAATCAAAATGTTTCTTTCTTTTATTGAGATTTCTTGTGCTAAATTTGGAAAAAATGAGCCTTATGTCAGACCTGCTTATGTAATGAACAATAGTTACTTACGCTGATTAAGATTTAGCACCGATTGAAAGGTAAAATTCTAGAGAAATTTCCAATATCTTGATATTTTGGCGTACAGAATGAAATCTAAACGCCTACGTATAAAGTATTTATGGTTGTAAATATGATATCGTAAAAGAATATTGATGTACAAATAAAATGCGTTCTATTTTGTAACTCCGGAAAAGAACGTAAAAGTGCAATAATATATTTTTATCGTTGTTGCTGATTCAATCGATATATTCAATGAAGTAATAACGAAAGGAATTTGTCCCAGATGTGTTTTTATTCAAGGTAATTTCTGAATGCTTTGAAAGAAAAACAAGGTGAAAAAAAAACAATTTCGTTCTTAAAGTGAAACTATATATTTTGTTGTTCTATGTTTCCAAACGAAGGTGAGATATAAAGTAGGTGGTAAAACATGTATGCATTCCAACATTTATTCGCTTACTTTTTATATTTATGATTCATGATGACACTATTTCATCTTGTATTTATGTAAGCACCTAAAATGTAACTTTATATATTTTGGCCAGTTAAAGTCTATATGCATTGTATAAATTGTGGAAGGAACAAAACAAGAATACGTAAACGGCCTGAGGAGAGGTACCGTAACTTTAACCACCTCCACCCGCGCTTTCTCATCGTTTTGCTCTAAAAGTGAGGCTATTGTATTACAACTTGCATCCCCTTCCCAAGTTTTGCTTATTTTGCTACTTTCCTCGAATATATTTTTTTTTGTATATGTAGAGTTATCTTAAGCTTACAATACATTATACTAAAACTAACACATCTTCTGAAGAAGCTAGATTTTTTAATAGTATTGCTACTACTAGTATTCTACAGCAAATATAAAGAGCCGCTTTGGGACGTAGTAAAACGCATTTCTTCCTTCGTTTTGAACACTTCAGGTTGAATTTTCTAACTTTGTGTCGGGGTGGAGAGGCAGTTTAACCCTGTTTATGACAACATTGCTGTAAAAAGGATGTACATATGAGTTACGATTATTTGCGACTTGCGACATGAATAGGTTGTTCACTTCAAGTGGAATCAGCAGTTTATTTATTTTGAGTAGATTTCAGTAGAGGATTTTAGGCTAGAGCAATTTCGGAGAAAGATATTCATTTTTCAATGCAAACAACACCTATGAATAGATTTTATACTAATCCTTTACAATTACTATATGACAGACATCCATATACCCTTACCTGTATGAAAAGAAAAACCAAGAAGACCACTATATTTTATGACAAATGACGGAGGTCCGTTTCTTGAAATGAAACTCAAAAAAAATGAAAGTGAAAACGCACGAAATAAAAAGATTTTTTTTTTTACAAAACATCACAACAGTGTACACATTTAAACATTTATTACATGTTTTCAGTTATTGATATACAGTCCACAGTGAATAAGTAATTTTCTTTTATAATACATTAAGCCAAAAATAAAATCAATACTGAAAGGTAAATTAGAGAAAAATGGGGTAAACTGATAATTTTTGACCAAAAACGCTCAGTTCGAATTGATTAGTTTGCGCTCACCATAAAAAAATAATAATAATAACTAAAAAATTACAATAGAAGCTTTTTAATTTACAGTGATTTCTTTATTGTTAACTAGACCATAATGAATTAGATTGTATCCTATAATATTAGCATACATTAAATATATATATATAAGACAAGTACATAACATTGTGTCCTTAGTCCGTAATGGTTACCTCTTCTTAGCCTTTGAATTTCACTCAGAACTAGATTACGTTAAAAGCGTGGGTACTGCGTATAGTCCCACAGTCCCATCTCTCTAGTTGATAAAAATCCGTACGTGAGAACTCTTACATAGTGACGGTGACGCCGATTTTTAAAAACCAAGTGACCATGCTGAGGAAAATATTACTTGAAAACCCCGGGTGGGCATATCTACTAAAAAAATCTAAAAATATCCCGAGTGACCCTAAAAATCCCGAGTAGGTATAGCATCTTAAAACGGATTTTAAAAAATCCCGAGAAAACTCCCCAAAACCGGTATCCCGTCGCCGTGTAACGTAAGAATTCGCACGTGCACAAAAAGCATCACGTTGTTTTCACGTTGGTTCGCAAAATTTTAACTGTGAAATATATACAGTGTGTCACTTGCAAATCCGTCTAATGTTATTCGATCTTGTTTAATCCAAAACTTGCCCTTAATTTAGTTTGCATTTCAAAAATTTACACTTCAATTTGACCGGCGTCTGTGGTTAATTTAAGCACTACAAAATATGTACACACAGCCATATAATATCATTTGATACGCTAGACCTACATTATAGCGATGTAACAACTTAAAAAGATGAAATGCTGCTTAAATATTATTTAAGTACATGTTGAGTATAATATAATCATTTATTTCATAAGTACACAGAAAGTAAATACTGTTATTTACACTTTCATTCAACTTCGAGTTCCACACCAAATAACGTAATTTCAAAGACAGAACAACATGTAACTGATTTGGGATGAAAGTTATTATGGCTTAGACTTTAAAGCTTTCACCAATAATTGAAGTCTACCCTATCAATTATTAAGTAGTAACATTTCCCCTGTGTTTCCGATACAGATACACTTCACGAACAACGGATTATCTAGCATGCTGACGAGTTAAACAACAAAATTATTTTTGTGCATGTTCAGTTCAATCAAAAAAACAAGTGTCAAAAACGATGTTGCTAAAGATTTACTATTTATCGAATTTGCTCAAATGGAGAAATCTAATAATGAACTATAATGTTTTCACAGTATAATTATATCTATATATATATATACAAGCATTCATACATACAATATACATAAAACAGTGAACATTCCGTAGAGTTCAAATGTTTTGAAATGTTGTAATCTCAGGTGGCTTGACAAGCTCTGTCAGTGAACAATTTTTACATTTAGAAACATATTTTCTTTCTGCATCTAACAAATAATTCATGAGAATATACTGTATAACTGATTTTGATATCGACAAGTAATTTCTTTAAAATACATAAAACTAGTACATTGAATACCATTGTTTATTTATTACTTTACACAAATTCCTACTTTTTTCTTAACCAATACGGATGCAGAACATTCAGAAACATACACTTTTTCGGCAAGAAGCATGGTTTACTGTTCATTAAGTACATCACCTTACACGAACAGTGGAATCTGTCAGAAATGTATTTTGCACTTGAATGCTATATGTTGCATAAATCTACATAATTCAATGCAATTATTTATTAAATGCATGAATAGATTGTTTCCAGACATGTTGTGATGTGATGGCTAAAAGTTATATACTTTTCTGTCCAAGTTCTCTAAATTCAAATAGAACGCTAAAACTATTTTATTTACAAATACTCTTGGAATGGATGCAAATATTCTATATTTAATGTTTGACCTTGATCTATATCTATTCGATATCATTAAATTTTACATTTATACAAACATCTCAAAAGTAGTTCCTTTATCATAGTCAAGCGCATTTGGCGTAGTTTTGATTTGAAGGTAATAATTTTAAAGTATTAATTTTGTGACTTTGAAGTCAGTTTCTGACTGTGACCCGTATAAATCTTTTAATTTCAAAATTTTTATATGTAATTTTGGACGGAAATTGTTTTTCCGTTAGTAAAAATAACGTACAGCACCTTATTCTTTTTTCTGATGAGAAATGAAATTATTTTTGCAACATATGTAAAGATTATTTTGAGATCGTAAGTATGAAATGAAAACTAATTTAAAAAGATCCATTTCAATACCTAGTTTGTAAATAACTGCAACGAAAGAGATCTAACAGGAAAGTTTTAGAGATGAATTCGAAAGTAATGCCCACAAGCTCCGAAAAGTATATCTGAAACTTTAGTGGTCCCAGATTGAAATTTAGAGGTTTATAGATATAAATATCATCATATATATGTAATTAGTTTTGACTTTTATAGAATCGGATTTATTTCGAGTTTTACAAATTCTTTTCATGTATTTCAAAAAATACATACATAAAAATGGAGTTTTATAGTACATTATAATGTTTCTTGTTTTAATTATCTTTTTCATATGGGCCATAAGAAGGTTTGAATGTATGATTTTCATTTCCGGAACGGCAATTGAAATATGTAATGACAAAATTTTCCATATTCACATTTAGCTAAATTTATATGACAAGGTTTATCCAGCTGCTACTGACAGCTGCCAGCTTACCTACCTTTAATTTCCCCAAAATTTACTTTGCAGTGCTGTCACCCAAATAATACCAGTGTGCCTGCCAATGACAGGTACATGTTGTCTAAATAATAAGTATGTATAGATTTATATAGCACAAACAATAAATTTTCGGTTTGTAATTATGTTGTATTTTCCTAATCAACCTAATTAATTTACCAATTATGAAAACGTTACGCTTGGATTGATTAACAGTGACATTTAATTATATCAGTGTGTACTATTTCAAAAATTTGTTATGTACATTAATCACAACCCAGACTCCGAGCCAATGTGATGTGTTTGTTAAAGAACATCATCATAGTGTACCAATATATTAATTCAAAGTTTGGTTGGATCTAGTGTATTACAGGTAAGTAGGTAAGTATTTACACGTTTTTACATAAATGAATATTTGTGAAAGGACTTATAGTTCCGATGATTAGACATCTGCATAAGTATATTATACAATCCACATTCAAAAATTGAATGTGTATTGTATCCGTAAGTAATAAAATTACACAAGAATCCATTAGGCTTATCATTTTATCGAAATGTAATGAAATGAAACTAATTACGAATCACAGGAATCCTTGAAAACTTTTGGCACCAAATTATGAGAGTCTAATCTGATTTGTAATGAGTTTTGCATTATTTTTAGAAAGAGTTTAAAATTTTTACATTAACGCTTATTGGAAAATGTTAAGAGTGCTGAGATTTCCACAATAATAATATAATTTTTTTCTTTTATATTTTCGCCTATCAAATCAAAGCGATAACGACATTTCGCTGTGTAACTAAATGAGTATTATATTTACAACCCTGCTTGAAACTCTATTTCTCAAGGTTTCAAAGGTTACGATTAGAAAGTCGCAAGTGTTAAATACATACAAAGGATGGAATATGGAAGGACTCTTCTTCTACGATATGCCATCATAAAGTACAAAATTTCCAATATTTATTTTTTGATTATTGTGGGGGGCGATCTTTCACTACCACACAGAGGGGAGATCTCATCATCAATAATGTTAACGTTGTCGTTTTTGTTGTGCTTCTGCTCCTGAGTGAGTATGATCTGATCCGAGTGAGCGAGTAAAGTGGATAAGGAAAAACTTGATTCTTTTGGAGTGGGGAGCTGTGTACTCAATATACATGCATCCTACCACCATACTGAAAGGAAAAGTGCACTAAAATTACGCTGATAGCAAACGGTGGTCATGATGTGAGATGATCGAAAATATACTATACACATAATCATAAAAAACATAAAAGGGAAGTAAATATTATCTAGATAGTTTCCTGTATTATTTGCTTAGAGAAATGGAACAAAATTTTTGCTGACCGTTTTTTTCTTTCATCTTATGTGATTGCCTAAAGGGACTCATTACTAGAATTCATGATGATTTTGCTTTCACTACTATTTACCTTTCCCTTGAACAATACCCAACTGCAGTGCCGCTCTCTCTCATCTCATTCTATACACTTTATTTGTGTTATGACATACGCTACTATTTCGATAGCACATTATTTCTCCTTCCGTACGCTGTACGTTGCAGTCATTATTTCTGCTGAAATAAATGGAAACTTAGGTTAGGCTACCTATGAGAACTGTAACATCTCATCTCAAACCATCATTGCTTTCACTCGCAAACAAGCTACAAGGGTTGGCTTTAGTCAACCCCTTTTCATTCTCTTCGTATAAATTACTGATGATGACGAATGGAAGATGGTGGCAAATAAATGAGTTCACCAAATACGATCGCAAATATGTATGTATGTCTACAAGTTATGTATAGACCTAGAATGGATGCCTATAACATCTGCATTTATAAAAAAAACATATTTGCTCAAAAGGAAATTCATTGAAACACTCTATTATACTCTTGAAGGGGAAATAAACAGTTCGTTGAAGAGTTTCTACAAGTTTTTAATTGATTGCATACAGGAAATCCACTCTTGTTGATTACATCCATATGAAATGAATCATTCTTCAGCTCACCTCAGGAAATTAAAAGCAGTATAAAAAACTTCCTAGTCACAATTATGAAAGTCGGATAGGGGCCAACGCGACATATGTTTAGTTATGAATCTTTTAATTTTCTTACAAATTTTTGTGGTGAATGGTTTGTCGACAAAAGCTGTATATATATAAAGTATACATAGTAAATACACCTTCAACACAAAGTTGAGGGGAAATCCAGAGAAAGGCTGTCATATAATAAAGCCTTTATGTCGTGCAAAATCATGTCCCTTGTATCAGACAGTTTCTTTAACTATTTCTGTAATATTATCCCATAGAAGTCGACAAGTTTCCAAAAACCATCGATAGGAGAAAAACCGCAATGTAGTTCAACCGGTTTCTTTTGTTCATGAACTAGTTTTTAAATTGAATCTTGACAAAGTTAAGCTAAGTTAACTCAAGTCGTTTTCATCGTGAAGCACAAAGGAATTGAAACGCCAACTTATACACACACACAAGTTCAATTCTCACAATCATTGCATAAAAACGTATATCTAGTGCTACTGTATAGAATTCACGTTTTTCTTATTAGAAAGGTATAGAGTGACAGTTCTTTGTGTCTGTCCAGTGCATATAACCATACCTTTGCCTTTACCATTATTTCATAGAGTTATATACATAAAAAAAATATTTGGTGGTTTGAAGAAAGCTTTCTTTTGTCCTAGGCTTTCTTTCACATTTCCAATCTTTCCCTTTAATGCTCACCCACTCACGTAAATATATTACACGGTTAGCACCATTTTGTCAACTGTGACTATGTTTGTACAGTGCAGAGTGCAGTAAAATACTCCTTTTAAAGGCTCTAGCATAAATACATTGTGTATAAAAGCATTTCACGGAGGGAGCAGTGAGTAAGCAGTGTGTAAACTCAAAAAGATTCCTGAATGTTTCGGCTTTTCTTTCAATCTCTTTTTTATTTCTCTTTCCATCAAAGGATTTTTTTCGGTATTTTATACTTGAAAGGATGAAACTTGAAGGAACGAATCAAATAAGACTTTAATACATAAAAAGACAAGACAGATAGGGACAAAAACAAGTTATTCAATCCAATGAACCACACATGCATCAACATCCTCGCTCGTTTTGGGTTCGAGAAAATGCGTTAAAATGTCTAAAAGCAAAAAAAGACTCTGAATATAATTATATTTCTCTATTTTGTCCTTTTTACAAAAAGTTTGTTGTCAGATAGAAATAGTTGCGTAGAATTTTCAGTTCAATATTTAGAGTATAACAGGGACTGATGTAAACGTGCGTAGTTGAAACGATTCATTTCTGTCATATATTTTAAGTATGCATCATGAACTGTTTCTACCTAATTTTGCTGCACATTTCGGTAATATTTGCAGTGATTCCATTTAATAAAATATTCTTATCCACATATTTTAACAAACTATAGATATTTACAATCGATATCAAGTGTACCATGTGCCAATCGCATGATACAGTTAAAGCCTTTCATGTGGATTCAACATGATTTATTTCCTGACTACTGCCATCAAAATGGTTGAATACTATCATAACTATAACATACTAAGCAGGGACGGTTATGGGTGGGAGTAAAATTGCATGTTAGTCTCTGGACCCAAGGTACTTTTGAGCACTAGAATCTTTTTACTCAGCTTAAGAGTACCTTGAACTGGACCCTGTTTTTTGTTATTTAATAAATTTTAAATGTGCAAATTTCCCCCATCAACCACAGGTCCATGAAGAACATCAAGTATGGGAGGACCAAGATCAACACAAGTTCGTGAATTGGAGTCTTGTAACAAATTACCTTGTATTCCGTTTCCCGCGTATGAGATAAGAGAAAGGTGACCTGGCTCTACATTTACTTCTCTGTCTCCACTGTAACTCTTTCTTTCTTCTGACGACAGCACAACTCCTTTAGATAAAAGCTTTTCGTCTGACATTACTATGATTTCTTGTGCTTTAGAGGATGGACTCCCATTACCGCATTCCGTTTCTTTGTCATGCACATTGCAAACATGATTATGATGATGACAGCATTCTTCATTGTCCCCATCGTCATCCTCATCAGATTCATCATCATCCTCGTCATCCACAACTTCCTCCAACTCGTCTTCATCCTCTTCCTCGTCTTCTGTCTCATCCGGATAGAGATCATCAGCCGACAAACCCGCTTCATTATCCATAGGAGCAGATGGATAAAATACTCTTCCTTCAAACATCTTTTCATCCTCTATCCCGCTGCAATCCTTCTTTGGTTCTCCATTTTCATGTGGTGTTCCACAGATCATGCAAGTCGTTTCCTCAGTTTTTTCTCCTGGAATCGTTGTTGACGCTGCTGTTGTATGAGTAATAACAGTAAGAATTCCTTTGCTAACTTCCAGCCGCTTTATTTTTGCTCTGATTTTCACTGATTTGATCCCACAGTAGACCCTACCACCGTTGTTATTATCCCCTGAAGTATTTGTTGCAGTGACATGATTTTTCTTGCAGTCCCCGTTTTCATTGCCAGCTTTGCAAGATTCCGGTGTAATGAAGAGACCCCTCAGTTTATCCAAATATTCAGCGTCAATAATCGCAGGGCGTTTGCGTCCTGTAATGACCTCACCTATTCGCTCAAACAACCCTTTTTTCTTTCCACCATTTCGCTTAAAAATTTCCGCACTGAGTGTTGCCACGAGGAGAACGGTCATGGGTTTGTATGCACCGTATATTACTCCGAACCAAATTGTGGCAGCAGTTTTCTGTGGCTGGATATTTGTGTTGATCCAATCATCCACTATGAAGTGAAGGAAAGATGTGAGAATGTTGAATATACACCATATATTCAGTGACGTCTTGTCCTCCTTTTTTTATGAAAATGTAGTGGAACATGAAAGCAGACAAAAAAAAAACAAGTCCATCAGCAATAGAGAAATGAAACAAAAATGATGTTACAACTTTGTAATGCATTGCTAGAGTTAGTTGTGCTTATATTGTGTATACATTTAATATTTATACGATGGTAGGCCCTCTGATAGGAATTCATAAAAAAAACTGTTCCGGAAAAGGATGAAGATGATGTCGAATATGACAAATGCAGAGATACACTAAGCTGACGTATAAACTAAATACAAGTGTTTTCTGCTGTGTATTGAAAAGAAGCGATCGAATTCTTGTCCTCAAGGCATGTCTACAAAGAAAAACTTCTTACATCATCATATACCTTGAGTTTTCTCTTCCACCAACATGTATCACTTTTTAGTATTTTTCTTGTATGCTGTATCGTTATTTTTTCATTGTTTGCTGCATGTAGAGAGTTATTGTTTTAGCGTTTACAGCTACATATATCGTATCTGTGTCTATTGTCTATTATAATGGATACCTGTTATTGTTCACGTGAACGTTTAGTTTTAGTTCCAGCACAGATGCTCATTATTTTTTATGATACAAATACTTCTATTAAAAGGGGCATCGATGGGTCTCAAATTCATACTGTAGTCGTACGTATAGTGCATGACGTATGTTATAATAAAATTTGGAAAAATTCAACCACTTGTCAGATACTAAAACTTGTTTGCATCGCTTAATTTACGAGTGTTACCTTATCATTTCAGAATCACTCCTATCAAAACATTTTCCATTTATAAATGTCGGTGAAATCAAGTCACCCCCCAATTATGACTTTTAAATTCAGAAGTGAAAATCATTTGCCTCTATTTATAGTACCCTGTACAGTAAATGTATGTATTTATGGGCAAACGTAATAACGTAATACACTGAGTTTGCAAATGCATTTTCCCTAAAGTATTTAGATTGAAGGTTGAGTTACAATCTCATCCTCATTCTTCAAGTGATTGTCCGACCAGATTTTGTGCTTGGTTTCATTCACTTTTACCACTATTTTTATATCGTTAATGATGCTACATGTCGATGTTCGATAACTCATGTATTTATACATATTTGAATCATTTACAACGTGTGTTTCCTCATGAGTGAAGTTTCACCAATCATAGCAATTTTTTATAATATAATATATCACACATGTATATACGTCTATCTAGTATCTATCTTTAGAATATTTTCTATTACGTTGTAGTCGTTATCTGTTCCTTCGTAATAGTAAACTCTAGTGGTGATCTGCTACCTAAACAATCCATGAAATAGATGGAAGTCTATGTTGGATTTTACTTCGTCGTACGCATAGCCAACGGTCTTTTTCGTTCTGCATCAATTGCTTCTTTTATCTTTTCATTTCCTCTTCGAATCTGCATGTCATACCATGTGGGAGAATATTTAGAACAACTTCATTTCGCAGAGTTCCATTTTATTTACAATAAGAATCCCTTTTAGCAAGTATAATTTCGTTGAAGTTATCAGTAATGAACTGATTTTGATAGCTCCACAACGCATCACATGTATGTATCACCATCGAACAAATATTTTAAAGTCATGTATTGGTATAAACATCAACGAGTAGTCATCGAATTCATCAGTTTTGTTGCGTTTTATGAGCAAAGTTTTTCCTTTTTTCACCGTATAATTTGTTTACAGGAAAAGGTTATTTTAGTGTACGTGCACGTGCATTCGTTCGTGAAAACTGTAGTAAGCAATTTTCTAAGTATTCGTTAAATTTCCTTGTATATTTTGCTCTGTAGTAAGTAAAAAGCCTGCTGGCCTGGCTTTGCTTTCTCTTTTCCTCGAAATGTTTTTTTTACTTAAAATTTACTGGGATAATAACTAGAATACGTCGCACTCTACTGCGTTGCTTTTATTTTTTAAATCACAACATTACAAAAATATCCCCCTCATTCCTCTCATTAATGTCAGCCTATTGAATGTGTGCATGTAGGTATAATACTTTACTTACATAAAATGGAATGAAAGCTAATTAATTTACAAGCAAAAACGAAGCGACATGATATAATATTGGAAAGCACCACAGCGCATAATTTGATAAACGCGTGCTCTTATTTTACGTAAATCACTAACTACTTGTCATGTAAGTTGGTTTTTAGTCACTATATTTGATGTTGTAACCTCTAAACAAACACATGTATTGTCCTGTATTATTGCTTTAAAAACTGAGTTTTTATAGTTACGTGTTTTTATTCATGAATAAAATGAAATAGCTGATGATAATGTTTTATGTGATAACCTGATTTTGCTTTTTAGCTAACAATACAAATTTTATTCCATTCACATGAGCTCCTCTTCCTAATAT
>JAQIWN010000978.1:0-24304 GCA_034699025.1 Entomobrya cf. arborea Gr-Col-00668
GAAAAAACTCCATTTAAAATACATTACAGTTGGAATGACCAGTTACCGTTGTGACGCCATTTCATCTCATGCTTAAACAAATTTTGGAAAATTGCTGACGTAAAAACCGCAAATTATAATAAATATATTCCATAGTTTCTCTAAATGTGGCTTTCAAACCTGTGATTACTTGATATATTTTAAAAAATTGGCCGGCGACGGATATGGAAGACTAATTTACTTTCCAAATTGAAACTACATGGCGTAATTTCCTAAAAGTAGCAGTTCCAAAAAAATATAATGATACCGAATTATTTCAAACAATCAAATAAAACGAAACAATATTTTTTCTGTCCTTGCCATCACGTGGAGTAAATATGTTTTTGATTTTTAAAATACCCGACATTTCAATTTCATCAAGATTTTCGAGAACTTTACACTAAAATTTGTCGCTACTTAAATAATCTCATATCTAAAAAGTGCTTTGTCTCGAATAGCAAAAACATTTAAATCGTAATTCCATAATTGTCTAACCATTCATTGGTGGAAAAACACAGTAAATCAAACGCGAAATCAGTAGAAAATATTTTGAAAACAAATATAGAATCATTCGAGCTGTTTTCAGTTGTGCGAACTTTACGACTGTGTTAGGCATTCTCATACAACAATGCTAAGTGACAGGCTTTACGTTTTGATAGCCCTTTACGGGCGTTTTGCAGCTTACTTGGGAGTAATTCCTTGGAATTGGTGCTCCAAAACCCGAAAAGCAATTCCATCCGCCAAGGCAACCAAGCGAGCAAGATTCAACACATTTCTGGTACTACTTTGGGTGCTATTTGACATATTCCAAATGCTACGCTTTCATCACCTAAAAAACTACCACAAGTTCAAAGTGGTCTTTCTTTACGGAACTGGAGCATTTTTAAGTTTAGAAGCATTTTCCCTTCTTACAATTCGACCAAGGGAAGGAATAAATATCTATAACAATCTTCTTTTCTACATGAGACACATGAACAGTAATTCATTCCAATAATTAAATAATATAACTAAAATAAATACTCCATTATTTTTTTATCATATGAAATTTTAATTAATTCGTAATTTAAATGTTCTTCAAATTTTCAGGAGTGTATCTTCCAAACTACAAGCCAAACAAGAGTAAATTTTCCACCTTCCTGGAATTAGGTTTAGTGGTCATCTCTTTATTTTTCCTGTGCGCTATCCCTATGAATTGGCTACTTGTATTTAGGTTCCCAAGGTCACCGAATTTCTATGGTGGCGTTCTACCCGATACAGGATGCCCCATAATAATCGAAATTTTTATTCTCTACATTTGTCCAATGTACATGATGTTTGTTATGTACTTAAACCTCTGTTCTTTCGCCTTAATTATCTTTTTGTATGGAGTAGTCGTCATCCCATTTATCCTTCTTGAGTTCCGGGTCGACCGGAAACCTGAATCCTACTTTGCTCAGCACTCACTCCGGAAACCACCTCTTCTTTGGAACGCCTGGAGAACTGTACAAGTGCTTCAAGATCAAATTAATGACTACCTTGGATGGATGCTAGTACCAACCCAAATGATATGTGGAGAAATGGTTATTCTGTGCGTATTCATGATTTTAAAACAAAAGAACGAACTTACACCATCAAAGAAACTAATTTGGGCTTTGTGGGCTACAATGGGGGGTGTATTTTGGAGCTCTGTTCTATTGCTGGGAGGTTACATGCATTTATTTGGGAGAAAGGTGTTGACTTCTTGGAGATATCATAAATGGTACGGAATGTCCAAGTTTGAGAAAAAAGTTATGAAGAAATTTCAGAGGTCGTGTGTTCCTTTGTCGATTTCTTATGGGAAGACGTATGTAATTAAACGACTGACTGTTTTAAAGTTTATAAGAGGTCTTGTGACTGGTATATTCAGAGCCCTTTTAACTATTGGGGTAAAACATTAAGCTAGTCAGAAAAAATGATTACAGTGATAAGCCAAAAGACAAGATTTGCTTCTCTATCTGTTGGACTGGAAATAACGAGTATTTGTACAAATGATAATATCAAGGTTAAACATATCAGCTAATTGACGACAAAATAAAAGGACGATCGATTAAGTTTTTGTCGGTCAATTCCAAACAAAAAAACCTAAGAGTGAGTCACCTCCCATCACACGTGAAAAGTTATATTTTTTACTCATATGAAGTAAATTAGGACACTTTCTAGGAATCCCCAGTTCTTCAAGAGAATTTCAATAACGTAAAATACTACGAGAATTGATAACACCGCTACTTGGCCTCTGACTTGAATTAATGTAATCGTATTTACTACCAACTACCGACACGAACTTAGCTGGACTAAAAAAAAATTACCACTCATAATATTCGGCGGTAATCACCAGACAAAACTAAGAATGACGGATATCCATTAGTAATGAATGGCTCTGGTATAAAAATGATGCATGAAAACTTTTCCAACTATCACAATCTTTTCAACTTCACAAAACACGAAAAAATCCTGGTCATTAAAAAAGTAGACAACTCAACCATTTTCAACATGCGTTTAGAAATCGTGTTTTTATGTTTGTTAGGCTGTTGTTGTTTGACACATGCGAAAACGCAAAGAAAGGCTATTAGCACAGCGAGCAATGTGGAAGAGAGTGACATTGATGTAGGCACATCAGAAAACTGCGCTTGTGAATCAGTAGAAAAACCTCACAAGAAATCTTCACCACCTCCAGAAAAAGAAGATTCTTCAGAACCCCTACCTGCACCCATAGTATCAACAAGAAAGGAAGTTCATATTCTCAATGAAGGTGGCGAACACAAGACGCATAACAAGTTTAATTCCGCTCCAGTCGTAGCTGATATGAAGATTGATATACAAAACAAAGGGGGAAAACATGAGGATTTTAATGAATTCAGAAGATTCAGACTTTAAAAGTATTTTAATTTATAGTTTTGTCAATTTATTTACTTAAAAATTGTATTCTCTTTGTAACAAAATAAAATTCTTCTAAATTAATCGATTCTTCATATTCCATACGCCACACTTTAATGTTAAAAATGCATAATTTCGTATACTTAAAAAGTTTCAGGACTATTAAATAAATTTGCGAGTCACGAAGATTTAATTTGCATAATCAGTCTGGGGATTTATACTGGAAACTGTTGCTGCACTATATATCAGAAACTGGCATAATATTAGATAATTTACCAAAAATACCTAAAAGCGGTCATTCATTTCCATTTCCATTTAATCATTTTCTTCAGAATAATGCTAACGTGCTTAGGTATTTGTAAGCACAAGATATTTTATATTTTTAGAACATTACTTTACAAGCATATCCCGTGCTTCACGCCAAAATTTATATGATTTCCTTCGAACTCTAGTAATCTTGTAGATCGTGAAACTTTACTTAATTAGTTGTTATTCCAGGAAGATGATCACTACAACACTACTATAAACCTAAACTACCCAGGGACGTCATATAATGAGCCAAATACTTTAATTCAAGAAAATCCTTCTTTAAAAACTTTCAGCTTCTTAACCGAAAGTAGCTTGAAATATAAATACTGAAGACTAAACCGCAAAAAAATGTTGTGGCTGTGTGATACTCTTGCTTAAGTATTTACTCCGGCATTCGAACAAAGTATTTATCTTAAGTCAACATGAAATTGGAAGTAAACTATTTTGTATTATTGACAGTGGTACTATTTGTACGATGTCATGCAGAGTTAGATATACCTACAGAACCATCCATCAGTGACATTGACGAGGAGGTTGAATTTACTAATACGACTACTACCATCACTGACTCAACAAGGACATCAATTAACACAATGAACGATTCCTCTTCTACAACTACAATGTCACCAGTGGTATATATACATGTAAATGTCACCGAAACAGTAACGAATGTTCCATTTCTAATAACGACAACATTTAAACTGGCAAATTTCAGTGGAAGTGAAGGTAAACTCCAAGAAAAGTCCTTACAAAAAAACTCGAGTAGAGTCATTATAATTTGGAAAGAAACTAAAAATAGCACCATGAAATGCACGTGCTCATCAGTATCCAATGTTACTACTACTTTGCTACCCGCCACAACAAGGGCAATCACAACCCCAACTACTGAAGTCCCTTCCACTACAATTACCACAAAACCAACAACTCAGGTAACATCAACTCAACAACCGCTCATTAGTGAAAAGATGTCAAGTGGAAATGGCGAGTTTTTCTCTTACAACAGAGGTGGTGTCCACAAGGACTTGATCAGCTTTAACGCAAACCACCTCGGCCATATACACGTGGAGCCACAACGATGGGGGGTACTATGCTCAAACCATGAATTTCGGTAGGAAAAAATGATAAATCAATTAATTGTTATACACACTACACACCAATTACAGCATTAATTAATTACTCCAGGTTTAATCTCGATTTAAAATAAATACGATTAATTTTTTTCGGAACGATACTTTTACTTTTGCGTGTGCTTTATATTATATCATTAATTTGCATTCAATTTTTTTTGAAACATTTTATATATTAAATTTTTGCTTTATCCTGAAAAATACACATGTTTCATGTACAACATTTTGGTTATCAATCAGTAATGCACGAAATACAATAAAAAACGAACGTACAGTATTGTACATTGTACATTAATTGAAAAGCCACTGTATTTAAAAAAAAGCTAATTACCTGGTTGCTTGCGCTTGTTGATTGATGTAATTAGTAATTAGTCCACAGACGAGAAAGATAATTAAAAGAAATGGTTACGCACACGAAGATGAAACAGTTAATTTTTAAAAACCTGTCTCAGATAAATCTACTAATGATTTATGGCATGGCAGAGTAAACTAGATGTATAAATATTTCCACATTGAAATTAGAAAGGAACACAATCCATTTGAAAAGCCAACTAACAACTATTTTTTTTAATCTTAGCTCTTCAAAAATGAAAGCTTGGGTCTTCGTCAGTTGCCTTGCGTTGGTAGCTGCATTTTGTAATGCAGATGCTGATATGCCTACTGAACCCACACTGACAGAGGAGACAATTGGTGGGGGAGGCGGAGGAGGGGGTGGAGGAGTAAAAGCTACTACTGTCCCTGTAACAATCGCTGTAGTTATAACAACAACTACTACACCTATTCCCCCTCCTACTACAGTTACAACTACTACTCCTGTTCCTCCCAGCACCATAATAAGTGGTTGTGGTACTTGTGCGGTAGTCCACACCACGGCCCAGCCACCATCTACAATTAGTGGTGGAGGAGGTGGGGGAGGGGGAGGCGGTGGCCAATCAACAACAATTCCGCCGCCACCACCACCTCCACCCGTACATGTACAGCCTAGTGGAGGAGGTGGTGGAGGCGGTGGCGGAGGTGGAGGCTCAGACGTAGCAGGGGGTAAAAATGAGTTTATAAGCTACAGTCGAGGTGGCGTTCATAAAAATGTTATCAACTTTGATGCCAGTAAGCAAACCGGGGGAGCCATTTCAGTTCAAGAACATAACGATGGAGGATATTTTGCCGAGATTAGAAATTTTAATGGAAAATAAAATACAAAAATATAATTATTTTGTAACTTTCCATTATTTTCTGAAATAAAAACTACCACGAATAAAATCATTAAAAATCAATTAAGAATCATGAACACTAGTTACAGCTTCCACGTAACTAATTGTACAACATGTAGTTAAAATTTTGACAGCAAAGCATAAAAACATGGCGGTCCAAATTCGTCTACTGATTTTCATAAATTATTGCCTACTTGCATCCTGTGCAGTATTTAAGGCTGAAAATGTGCTTGAATTCGTAACTGCACTAGACGAGATTAAAGCTGGCGACAAGATATTCCTCAAACCGGGTATCTACCGTGGAGACTTTGTGCTTCCTGAACTTGGTCACGGAAGTTCCCATACTTTGATTACTTCTGCCAATCAGGATCCAAAATCTGTGACATTTGCAGGCCCAGGCGTTGAGCCCCCTTTAGTCATAAATGGAACAAGATGGGCGATAACCAAACTAACAATTTCAAACAAATGGGAGTCAAGAATGGGAACTGGATTGGTAGTAAAAATGGAGGATGTGTTTATAAAAGACGTGATATTTAAAGATGTAGACATTGCTGTGCATGCAGAAGGGAACAAGGTTTCAGTGCAAAATTGTCAGATTCATGCATCCCAAATGGGAGTTTACGTGCAAGGGAACCAAAGCATTATTTTGAGAAATCGGATTTTTGGTGCTAATCCCTGTGTTTTAATTGATGATATAAGTTGCTGTGGAATCGTCAAGGAAAATAAGTGTGATCAGAAAGGGGCTTTGTTTGTGAATGGAAAAGATTATGAAATTGATGAAAAAACGAGAAAAGATGCCAGTGAAAATATAGTTTCAGCATAAAACAATTAAATTGTAAAAACATTTGATTTCAAATTAATAAAAATACAAAATGTGAAAATTTTGAATCTGACTCAGCTTCATTTTCATAGCAACGAACGTAATTCAAAGTTAACTGACTCATAAAATATTACGTAAGCAAATTATCAAACTTCCTAATTATACATTTGCGTGTTGACATTGGAAAGTCCCCAAGATTTTAAACAAAAAATTATCAATACAAGTCAAACAGAAATAATGACACCGAAACTGGCTGACTTCTAATATTTGACTTGAAATATAGTCTTGAAAACACTAATATTCAGATTTTTTATACCTCTACCGCACTCCTAAATCATCATGAATAGTTTAACGATAATAATACCACTTGTTGTTGCCATGACAACAAGAGGTGTGTATTCCATTGAAAAAGTTGTAACATCCTCCCAAGAACTACAATCCGCCATAGATACCGCCGCCCCAGGCGATGTAATTAATCTTGGAGCAAACTATTTTAAAGTACCCACTGACATCCCGACCTTCACGTTCTCCACCAGTGGCATGCCACTTAAACCAATCACCTTGACAACCACATTAACCCAAGTTACCATATCCGGTCCTGGCAGTGATAGCGATACTGGCGCCGCTGCTATTGGCACTGCTTTCACTGTAACCGGAAATTATTGGACATTCAAAGGCTTCAAAATTTCCGGTTTTGGTACTGGAATTCTAATACAAAATGCAAATGGCACGGTCATAAATTCCATGGGTATTTATGACTGTACAGTTGGCATACACATACATGGTCAACAACAACCCGATACAAAATATCGGGTAGCAAGGAGTTTAATAGACGCCACCAAATATGGTATCCAAATCACAGCTTCAGATAACGTTGAGATTAGTGGTACATCTATCACCGCCCCAGATGCAGCCATTTTTGCAGAGAGTGGAACATGCTGTGGAATAATTCGGGGTAATTCGATATTCGGTTTTGTGAATATTCAGGGAAGGGACTATGTACAAATTGGAAATATGATGCATCCACCGGAAGCCCTTGACCTTGTGGATACGACAACTCCAACGACCACATCAGCAGCTCCAGTTCCCTCAACATTTTTTGAAATTTTAAAAGGATTCTTCGACTTTCACTGGTGTGGTTAAAAATATTATGCAATTCAACAAACAATTTAATTTGGTTCATTACAAATTTATAATACACTTTATACGAATAACCAAACAAAATAAAATGCTACTTTGTAATTACAATTAATTTCCTGTAATTAATTAATGAATATTATACTTTTCTCTAAGCTTATCTGCCTCCTTCATCATCTTATCTGCTTCCGTTCTCTGCCTATTCCATGTTTCCATATTCTTCTCTGCATTTTCCCCCATTTTATCCCAATCCAACTTATTTTTATCCGCTTTCTCCTTCACTTGATCTCCTTCCTTTGTCTGCTTATCCCAATGCTCCTTATCTTTCTTCGATTCTTCCCAAGTCTTTTCTTCCTTTGTCTTCATTTTCTCCCAAAACTGCTTGTCCTTCTCTGTCCTCTCCTTATCTTCCTTGGCTCTATCCTTATCCTCTCTCCCAGTCACCTCTAAATCTTCTTTGGCGGTCTCATGCATTTCTTTGGCATTCTGAAGGTCATCTTCACCAAAGCCTTTATCTTTCTTTTCCAAGTCTGCAATGCTTCCTAGACGGGGCTTGGATGCATCCTTCATTGCTTTTACTTTGTTGATTTCAGAGTGCGCCAAATCAATGTCTCCATTTGCCATATCTTGCATGCCAAGACCTACTGCAAGACTTCCAACATCTTTTTCAATTTCCGCTTTGGACTCTTCAAGTTTCGCCAAAGCTAGGTCATTAGCAATGGCAGCGTACGCCTCCCGTTCCATTTCCTTTTCTTTAAAGTCATCCTCTGTGGTAGGGGCAGACCTGCAACAATTAGATAAATTATTAAACACATAATACAAAGTGATAGTGATGATACTTCATGAAGACTAATTAAAATTAACTAAACTATTGACATACAAGTGAGGTGACACCAAAACAAGCAAAATCAGCAATTGGATCAGACACATTATTTTCATTGACCTCACACTTGTAATTCGCAATTACTATGGAATTTTTTCCCAATTCTTAGACTTGAGGTGCCCCAAAAATTACCTATTATTATCTCGATGTTGCACAGGATTTTTAAGGCATTTAAAGTAAATGTACATCTTAATAGCTTTTTAATGTTATTGATTAAATAAACGTGCCGTGTTGCCGTGTATCAACTCACATCGGAAAATACGCACACTCTGTTGGCTGACATAGTTCGTTATTCGTCACGCTTGAAAATGATGACGATAATTACGTAGTAATTACTTGATAAAATATAGTAATTCCACTCCACGTACTTTCCTTTGTCTCATAATAACAGTTTTTACCCTAATCGTTTTTAAACAAAATATACAAATGTTTTGGAAAAAAGTGAAAGTAAACCTTTTAGATGCATATTTTTTTTGCAGACTTGTAATGGATTACCAAATAGTGATAATTGTTGTCCTCGTGATAACCACTACAACATATCGGGTAACCACTGGTGACAAAGTTATAGTAGTAGACGCCAAGGACAACGTTACCTTAGTAGTTCAAAACACAACAATAATCAACTCCACAATGAAAACTGAAAACATTGGTCTTGGGAATAATTACAAAACATCATCAACATCCATACCTACGAAACGTCCCAGTGAACCCTCCAAATTTTCTCCATATTTTGGCATGGAATTCGCTACATACGTCAGAACCGACGGTTTTCCAAGAGAAAATTATCCCATGGAAGAAATCAAGAAAATGCTAAAAATCATTCTTACAAAAAGTCATTCTATTCTAACCTACGAAATGGGTTACACCGAAGAAGACTACAATGGTCCATATGACACCACATCTCCATCTCTCATCGCCATTACCGCCGCTAACCTAAACGCTGAAGCCGGTACCTTACAAATAACTATGAGCCAAGGTTGTGGTATCCTAAGTGACTACACTGTTAACAACCAACCCGACATTGAAGCAGCTTTAAACATTGCTCAAAAAGCAAACAGCATATTTCCACGCACCGTCTGGTCCATAACATTTTCTCCGGGTTATACCAGCATATCTGGAAATGGTCACGTAATTGACGCAGCTACAGGACGAGTTGCCATCACACAAATCCAAAAATATGCTAGAAGAGTCCATGAACTAAATTTAAAAGTTGGAGTGTGGGTGGATCTCTGTTCCGAGATATTACAAGGTGATCAGGAGAGATCTGTGCGAAAAATGCTACTTTCCTTGGCCAACATCACAGACTACTTTATTTGCAGTGTCTATCCAACTTTACCCATTTCCGAAGCACAAGATTATTTTAATTCTGTCCGTAGCCAGTTTGAATTAATTCAAAACGCTTGGAAACGATCAGTGCCAAGTTTAGAAATAATATTACAAACAGGATGGGCTTCAGCAGGTCAGTCAAATTTTAATCCAGCTTATCTAAACTCCCCAAAAAAGACAAAGTTATTCTGGGATTTAATGAAAAAATGGGCAGAGGAAAATAAAGTGAGAATATTTATGCACGAAGCTTTTGACATTCCACAAGATGCCGATGCCCACTCCGGATACTGGAAAAGAGTGGATGATAATAGTGATAATTATATAGACAAAGGAACAGGACAATTAGTAAAGTTATAAGAGTTTATTTAAGTTAAACATTTAAATTAAATACAAGTTATTTCTGCCCAGGTGGCCCCACCACCCTAACGTCACCTTTAATCGTGTGAGTACCTACAACCAAATTAAATTTAGTTTTCATCTTTTGCACCGAATACTCACTGCCCTGTACATCCACATCTCCATCACAAACATTATCTCTAACAATACCACAACACGTTCCCTCCTCCGCAAGAATAGAAGGACTTGCTCCAACAATATTGTTTTTCATTACAGTACACCCATCTCCTTTAACAAGAACTCCCATCCGGGCTTCACTAATGGAATTCCCATAAGCCGTATTTCCCTTGCCTTGAAGAACAACGCCTGTGTCAACATCAGAGATAAGTAGACGATTGGCATTGTCACCAGTTCCTTTGAATAACAGACCAAATCCGTTGTGATTACTTATCCGAAGATTTTCTACTGACCAGTAGTCTCCCATCAAGGTCAGCGCAGCAATTCCACTTTTCCCTGTACCGAGAATGGTAACTTTTGCATCAAGATAGGGAATCATAAGGATGTAAGAGTCAGAACTGCCATTTTGACTGGATTTAAAATTCCCTTTGTAAATTCCTTCGTGAAGAATTATAGTTTCTCCGGATGAGATTCGGTTGAGTTGATAATGTAAATCTTGGGAGGTGTACACATAAAAGCTTTTCCGTTCTTGGCAATTTACAATTATAAATTGGATCAAGTACAAAAGAAACCACGTAACAAACAACATTTTAAAATTTGGAAAAATTGTTAACAGTATTTTACTGTTTATAACTTATGTATGTTTAAAACAGTAGTTGAATAGTCTGCATGTAAAAAATGTGCAGAGGAAAAGCATTTGAGACAGATAATTAGACGAGTTAATTATTGTTGTGTGTGTCATCTTATTACTAATTACCACTAGCTGGTACGAAAATATTGGAAAGCGTATGAACTCATGTAACAAAATAATTTAACTTGATAAGGTGAAAATTAAATATTTTCAGAAGTTATTGCGCAAACTGCATCTACATTTTTTATTTATTTAAACATTTGATAAAATTTAGCAGTAAAAATTGCTAGCTAAACGTACTTTAAAGTACATCACTATATGGAATCAGATCAGTAAAATATGTGACTAAATCAGAAAAGCTTGGACGATTTTTGACTTCCAGCTCCCAACATCGTAAAAGCATATCATATCTAAAATAATTACAAATTACATGATCAAATATATCAACTAAAATTGAATATGGTCATTTTAGTATAAAAAAACTAGCAAAAACTTACATATCTTGTGTAGCGAAACCTGGTTTGCTTAGCCATGTTCCATTATGCAACTCCTGTGCAAATTCAGGATTCCAAATTACCCCAGGATATGGCAAATCACCTAATAATAATGAAATCATTAATTAGATTTAACTTCACACTAAATATGTACTTGTTCTGTAAATTAATGTTATAATAACCTAATGTAAAAATTTCCCACGCAGTAACCCCATAACTCCAAACATCCGAGTATGTTGAAAATCTCATTCCTTCCAAGCTCTCATAAGCCATCCATCTCCACGGCATTGGACCCTCATCCTTCTTCACATATGTCTGGTATTCATGCAGTTTCCTTGACAACCCAAAGTCACCAATTTTACAAATATTATACTTATCCAACAGCACATTTCTCGCTGACAAGTCTCCATGAACAACCTTTTGATTTGCAATATACTCCATTCCACACGCGATTTCTCTACAAAGTCGAACCAATTCAGATAGGATCACGGCAGCGTCATTTGTGCTAACTTTCTTTTGCTTTAGGTATCCCTGCACTGTTCCTCCATCACAAAGCTCTGTGACTACCCATAAAACTCCTCGGCTTATTTCTTTGGTGTAACATCCGATAAATCTGACCAGGTTTACATGCTCACCAATATAACAAAGGATCTTCACCTCACTCAGCATTGCTTTGAGATTTTCCTTGGTGCACCCATTCCTTGGCATTTTAACAGCAACACTTTCAGATCTGCCAAGTTCATCGTTTTGAATTGTCCCAGTGTAAACTATTCCAAATTGACCAAATCCAATTGTGTATCTTGTGTTAACAGAAATACACTTTTTATCAATCTCATACTCCAATTTATATCCCAGCATTTCAAATATAGCCGCGTGTGAGTTGAGATCAGCGAGCTCAAGATCATTAAATTTTCTTCCATTCAAAAATTCTTTAATTTCATTCTCTGTTAGTATTTTGGAGTTCCGTTTTACTTTTTTCGCAAGTCCTGCAGTTAAAACCATTAAAAGAACTGATACCAAAACCGTCCCAGAGAGAGCCCAAGCCAAAACTGTGTCAGAGTGCCCCGTATAAATATCACTTTGTTTGGTCTGAAACAGATTAGGTGTCCATTGACTAATGTTGAGAAAGTTTGCTTCGTACTCGAAATATACACTGGTGTTAGTCAAATCAGTATAGTTAGCTATTTTCCACCAACTTAATTTATTGGGTAACCTTTTCTCCGACGAAAATGCAGATAAAAGGAAAAAGTTGGTTTTGTAAAATGACGCGTAATTATTTGTATCTGTAAGAAAATGTAGTGTTATCATGCTATTATTGCCTTGATCATTCCTCAAAGTCTTGTTAAGAATGTTTGGATTTAGACGAAAGTGAACATCCTTCAAATTCGAAAAAAGCATGTGATATACAGTTTTTAGATAATAATGTGAGTCAAGATATTTCTGCATATTTAAGTTGTTTGTATTATCAGCAACATGATCATCAGTTTGACAGATCAAAAAATCAAAACTGTTGAGGCTATGATTAGCTTGCTTTTGAGATGTCCAATTGGTTGTAGAAAATATTGTCTTGGCTTCTTTAGCACAGTCATCAATGAACAGTCCAATCGGAATGGTTTCGTCAATTATTTTTCTTAAAAAATTCAACTTGTTTGAATCCTTAACATACAAGTAGATTTTAAATTCTAACTCTTGTAACAAAATCAGAAGCACATTCATGTGCTCAAATGTTTTATCATCAAAAAGCCGCTCAGAAATATCTAAATATAGTTGCATTGCTTCCGGTGGAATAACGTTTTCGGATAAATGCTTTGGAAACTGAGCATCTGAAACGGCTTGGATCAGCATTTCCAACTTCTCATCAGTCAAGTTTATTAGCTCAACTTTAGGAAATTTGGACAATAAAAAATATAACATAGTTTGTACTTCCAGCAAGTTAAGTTTCACTGAACTTTGACGTACATCCAAGTCAAACGTTACCCCAGAGAATCCATGGTGGAAATTTATAGGCTGATAATTTTCGTTAGAAGATTTTTTGATGCACTGTACCATTTCCCCGTTCCAGTCGCCAATCATTCTCGATTCGTTATAACTTCTTCTTGTAAAGATGGGATACGTTTTCACAAGTTCTTGGTACTTATCAGGCAGTAGTGTCAGTCCCCTCCATTCAACGGGATTATTCCAAAGCCATTTTCTTGGTCTGATTATAATTGGTATTTCATGAATTGTTGCCCAAGATAGAATTGCATCGTATCCAAGCCAAAGTGATGTAGCTTCAGGAGTACAGTAAAGGGTTTTCTCTTTTACAGTCAATTCACCTTCTTGCTCATGAAGTGGTAATAATTCGACTATAATAGTTTTCTCAGGATAACTTACAGTTAAAGTCTGATGTGCAATTGCAAATTGGTCCAATAGATTCATTAATTTAGTTGGAGTATTTTCAAGAGATTTGGCAAATTCGAAACTCGTGGAAGCCATTATGAAATTTGTATTGTTAAGAATTAGTTCACAATTCGAAATAATTTGTTTGGACATTTTTATTGCTGGTGTTTCGTTTCTAGTTAAATGAATTTCTTGGCTAAGAAAGTCAAACCATGTTCTACATCCAAGTGACACATTCAAATAAAATTTGGAAACTTCTTGAATAAAATTCTTGGTTCTGTTTATACTATCTGCCCGTCTCTGAAGAACTTTATCTCGATACCAGTGATATGAATCCAAACTGACAAATGTTGGAATATCGCGAGGAAGAGACTTCAACAATATATCCAATTCACCAGAGTTTTTGGTTGGGTCAAACTCGGTGAAAAGGTTTGCCCTAAGTTGAGAAGTAATTATGCTGTCCTGATTTAAGTACCAAGCATATTTATTCAGGTCTTCTACTGTAAGTAATTAAAGACAAATTTTCATAATATTTGTTGTGTATTAGTGATTACCTGGCTGAAAGTATATGGACGTAAATCCTAACGAAACGATGTTCCCGAAAAACGTGCCTAAAGATTTATGAAAAATAACTACAGAATTGTTATTCAGCGTGTTGAAGTAATCGGGAAGATCTTTAATCATTGGAATTATTTTTGAGATGTTAGTTTCGTTGATAAGCTTCTTTGGAATAGTTTTTGTGTTTATGGGAACGTCCGTCAAAAGTTGGTCCAAAATAACATTTTTCTTGGTTCCATCTTCGTTACCTTTCCATTGAAGAGTATATTCCAGAAACAATTTCTGATATCGTTTTGAAATTTTATTGATGAACTTTTCGTGATCTATCCTGGAGTGACTTAACGAATTCATCAAAATTTCACTTTCCCAATTGGTGCTTTTCAAGATCAATCGATAGTAAACATTTTTAAATGTTGGATTTGAGGTTGTTTTAATATTTTCGAGCGAGGTCTCCACAGTTTTCATATAATTGTGAAAGATGCCGTATGACTCAACAAAATTTTCCGGACGATTGAATAAAACATTCACAATAAGAAAGTCAATCTGTGCGTAATTGTTCCAGTGATTACGACACAAAAGTTGATCATGTTCTACAAAGTAGCCAAACTTTATGTCGGTTTCTGTGAGATGTGCAAATTTAATTTGCTGCATGTAGCTTTTAGCTAGAGTAAATATATTATACTCTGGTACAACGTCGTGTGAAAAACACACATAGTCAATACATTTAAACGACAAGCCTGCAATTATGGAAGTGTCATTTGATGAATATTGAAATAGTTTAGAATAATATCCCAAAAAGTCACTGTCGTGGTTCCCTGAGTAAGGAAATCTAAAAAACAAACAGATATCATGGGTTACATTTGTTGAACTGATGCATGAAAAATATAATTACAGTAAAAGTGAAAAGTCGTACTCAATAGTCAAAATCATTGATGGGTGAAAGAACTGATTTTGTTGTTGAGCTATATCAACTACTTTCATTAACTTTTCGAACTCTTCGACTGGATTTTTGTTGAATTCTAAATGAAATAGAGTGAAAAATAGTAAATTTAGTACCAATATATATTTTATTTTTTGAAATGCAAAATTTTTAAATAGTTAAATACTCATTATATAATGCAGCACGAACTGCGATGTAGTTAAGTTGTCAGAATTGCTTTTCGAAATTACTTCAATGTAACTCTTCAACTTAAAAGAGATGGGATTTTGGGCACTTAGAAAATCTTCAGATATTTGTCCAATATCAAGGACGATATTTGTCCCCATGAAAGAGATGGGATTCTCTGCATTTCCTGTCCAGACAAATAAAAGTAGGAGGGCAACCAAAGTACCAAAACGATGGGTGCAGTGTTCCATTTTGAAAACAATCCGGTTTTAGAACTGAGGATAAATGGATATCTATTTGGTTTCATAGGGTGAAAGAGAGTGCAATTTTTATCAAAATGCTGGCATAGTACAATGAAAACATGAATATAGTTCAGTTTTGGCATATGCATATTTGCCACAAACTTCCGGTAATTTATTCTGAAATCGAGTAATATCTTAAAAAGTGTTGAACGTTTAATTTCGCATGAAGTTCGTTCAAATCTTAAATTTTTCGTCTAGGCTAAATCTCTTCAAAATTTGTGGTTATGATTGTGGTTTATCTCATTTGGTAAAAGAGACGACAATCCAACTTATTTTAAAACGGCATTTTGGCTTATTGCATGTAATGAAGTAATGAGTACACGATTTTTCAAATATTTTGATGCAATAATATTAGAAGCCAGCACATATACGAAAAGTAGACGTTTGTATTAATGCCTTTAGTATATTTGATAATATATAACTTTTGTGATAAAGTTAAGTCGTCAAAAACAAGTCAACTGCTATATTAAATATCAATTTATTTTCAAAACATTATAATTAAGTCATTTGCTGTAATTTATTTTTATTTTTCAGTTAAATCCCATTTTTAGTTAACAGCAAAGCCTTAAAAATAACAGTACTAATTTTCATCAAACATCTCAGGACCGTAAAAGGTCTCACAATAAAATACGTCCTATAAGCTACACAAAGTGGTCTGCAACTCTTTTGAAACTTCTTCATGTACCTTATATCCGCCCTATTTTTCCAATGCATTTTCCCCTGCGTTGTCCAACTTTTCAACGTTTTCTTATTCCATCTCCCAACCTGTCCGAACATTTTCAAGGCTAATAGCCAAGCCATTAAAATACCCGTTGCAAAGATAACCACCCCACCTACCGCTGTAGCATTAAATTTCTGATGCATTCTTATAGCAACCATGTAGCAAAACATACAATGATACATTACCTCACTTTGCAAAGGAATTAAAGTAAAACTGGTCATTTCATTTTGCATACCAATTATAATTTCAATACAGCGATAAACTAAAGTAAATATCTTAATTTTTCTCAAATTTTCCACAGATTTCCGTTTTGGTACATTCAAACCCAAAATAAACTCTTTAGAATAAATTGGTATGAAAAATAGGTAGTAAAATAAGAGCATAAAGTAAACAATGGCAAATGTCCAAACAACGTTTAAAACCATCCAAGCAAATATAACTCCATAAGTCCAGTATACCCATGGAACTAAATCCACAGGTTTGAGTTCACTAGTTAAATGAATTGGTGAATGGGGGAACACAAAGAAATGTAAGCAGAAAAGGATTCCTATAACAGTTTGGTAAACTAGTGTAAAAAGAAGTAGGCGATATAGCAGTAATCCTTTTTTATTTACATTGTAGCCTGGCATGAATGTTCCTAAATATAAATATTTTTTAGACAAGTAATTATTTTAGACTAAAAATTAATTAAAAATACATGTAATTTTTAATTTGAAAATTACCTGTAAAATTCCATACAAACTTTAAAACACAAGTTATCATATAAGCCATTTCAGTGCTTCTCACGACAATCATGCACATCACCGTTATTCCTTCCACGGCACCCAACCACATTATCATTTGATAGCAACATTGTTCGTAGTCCTTTTCTAACCATAATTGAATTGCCTTATAAGGCATAAAAATTACTACGTAGGAAATTATAAAACTTAGAATACAATGAGATTTAACTTTACCCCATAAGGGGACGTAGCAAAGACCCTTTTCGGAACTGAATTTAAAGGGAGATGTGCCAACTAAATAGGCAAATTTGGAGATGAGCTCTAATCGGATTAATAGCTTTGTGTTTAACATTTTTAACAAATTACTAATTTTGACACGTTATTTCAAAATAAACTTTTTCAAATGAACTTTTAATTTCTGAAGCAAGAGCAGTGTGGACCAACTACTTGCTAAGTAAACTTCAGTGACTTGACTATGAATGGTACGCCCAATTTTCAACGATTTCGAAAATATTTTATAACTAGCTGAAAAGGTCTGTTGAATTAATCTACCTGTCTCAAAAAACAAAAAAATAACAGGTAAATAATTAATCATGTTAGTTTTTTCTCCGCGGCATGCTTTCAGTATATTTTATTGACTTGTTTTTTTGCACGAGTTCTTTACAATATAATAATAAAAACTAAATATCTTGATAAATTGATCTACTATTTTTTTCAACAAATTAGTCACTATTCCATTTAACCTACTATTTCACATACAATTAGCTTATAAAAACAACTTATCAAAATTGATTGGTTTAGAAATAACAGGAAATCTTTAGTTATTTAAAAATTCAAGGCTTTCATTTATTTTTCAACGACAACAGTAACGCCCTAAAAGTTCCCCTGCTCACCCCTCTCAAAAATTTTAAAACACTTTTTGGCCTAACCAAATAATACTTTTTATATTCCACACTCAGAGGTCTACAAGACTTGGCAAACTTTTTCATATATCTTGTATCCTTTCTCTTCTTACCCCAATCATATTTTTTCCAGGATCCCAACGTTTTCTTGTTCCAAACATGCAACATTCCCAAAGTTTTCAAAGTCAAGGACCACATACAAACTGCCGTTATCGTTGCAACTGCAAAAGCCATCCTTAAAGTGATATCCATCTTATTCCAGTGTTGAATCAACATTGTATTGCAAAACAACACTAAATAAAGTATAATCGTTTGTACAGGGATTAGTCCTGGAGACAACACATTATTTTGCATATTTGTCAGATATTCCATACAGCGATACATGCTGGGTAAATGTTCCACTGTGCGTAAAATGTGAAGTGCTTTTTGACCCGGAATTTTAGCGGACGAGCTTACCCGGAATTCTTTAGCTTGAATGGGAATTACCAAGTGGATGTAAATAAGAAGGGGAAATGTTGTGAGGGAAATTAAGGCGAAAATGCTTATTGACATCCAAGCAACTGCTAAACCATAAGTTATTGTTATGATAGGGTATCTAAAACGGGGATCGGATATTTCACTTGTTAAATGGACAGCGGAATTGGGAAGAATAAAGTAGATTGTGGAAAATAGTAGACCCATTGTGTAAAATGATATCATGGCAAGTTTGTGAGAGTTATCGATCAGTTTGTTAAGCTTGGAGGAATTAGGGTCATGGTCGGGAACGTAGTGGGCTGAAAATGTATAAATATTTAATAGAAGTGCATTATGAAAGGGTGGATAGAAATTTTAGTACAGTTTATTGTATTGATTAATGTTTGACTTACTTCCAAAGTTTTTTAAGAATACGAGAAACATATTCATAAAAAGGCACATTTCTTCATCCTGTAAAATAAATTGGGCGAGGAAGACACATCCCAACATTACACATAACCACATGACCATAATGAAATTAAACTCGACAAAGTTTCCATTTATCCAAGTTTTAATTAGTTGATATGGTATAAAGATGAAGACGTATTGGAGCATGGCTATTAAACAAATGTAAGATTTTATACGGCCCCACAACGTTGTGTAAAGAATTTCATTTTCCTTGTCTACTAACAAGTTGCTCGTGCCAAAAAAGTGGGAAATACGGCAGGCTATTGATAGGAGGTTAATGCAGCGTTTGCTATACATGATAAATTTTTGGAAAAGTTCAAACAATTTATTTATTAAAGTTTCTTAAATCTTGAAAGGTAGCAGTTTAATTGTTCGAAATCGAAACACTTGTGAGTTTGTATGTGAACGAAAATAGAATGTGGCTTAATTTTCTTGGTTTCCAATAGCCTAAAAATTTCTGTTAAAAAATGATTGGGAAATGTTTCTCTTTGGTTAAAAACAAAAATATGAGCAGTAGAGTTTGCTGATCAGCGTACTTTACCTTCATACAAACATCATATAGACAATTGATTTTTAGACTTTCAAAAGACACATAATGTATTAGTGCTTACTTTAATTTAGTTATTTTTTATTCAAATAAAATGTCCAAATGAATATATTGCCAATTACAAATAGGGTTCAAACTTGTAAAAAATCAACTTCAAATAAAATTTAAAATGAGTTTTTTTTCAGGTTAATTTTTATGCATGATTTATTTAATGCTTACATTTTTTCTAATAATTTCTCGAAAACCATTCAGGTACCTAAACGTTTCACTATTTACCTCCTTCACATAATTCGAAGCTGACTTGGACATTACCATAAAATTCTTTCTAGCATAACTGCTCAGCGGTCTAAATGACCTATTAAATTTCATCATAAACTTTCTTTCCTTACCAGTTCATCCCTTTACCTTCCGTGATTCCAATGTTCTTAAAAAGGTAGCCTGCCACATTCAAAAATTTAGCCCAAGCATTATATTAGCGAGCTATATTCGTATCACAAAAATAACTAAAATACAACCTTAATAACTTCCTTGACATGTCAAACATGAGCTTTTAAGACACTGTTAAATTTTAATTCGATTCGATAATAAAAGTGAAAAAATGCCCAATATTAAAAATAAAGCACTTCTATGCTTATCGGTTATTTTTATTTTCCCATGAAAATTCAACATGGAACTTACTGAAAACTTCAATGCTATTTTATTTCCTAGGAAGAATGATTTTCTCTTTTCCCGTTCTTCAATGTACTTATTTTCTAAGCGCTTTTCTCAGAGTAATTAACGATCTAAATGTACCCCTACTAACACCTCTGAGAAAATTTAGCGTTGACTTAGGCCTAACAACAAAATACTTGCCAGCACACGCCTTCATCGGTTGACAAGCCTTTCTAACTTTCTTCATATACTTGTTATCAATATTATTCCGCCATCTTCCCTTTCCCCAAGACTTGATCGTAGCTTCACTACTCGTAAACAATTTCCCCGCCATAGAAAGAAAAAATCCATATCCAAACATAGCCACCACTGAAATCATTGGCAACACAATTTTCGATGTTGTCATCAAATCATTAGAAAACGCAATCATAGCCACATTACAAAACAAGGTAAGTTCTGTAAATATAGCATGCATTGGAATCAGCAATTTTCCTAATTTTAAGCACACAATTTTTACAAGTATCTCCACAGCTCTCCAGGTTCGAACTAGGTTGTACGGATGTCGTAATTTATCCAGTGTAAAATAATTACCAAGTTTTCCTAAACCTAAGTGTAGTTCATAAGTGTAAATGGGACGCACATAAGCAACAAACAAAATTCCACCACAACACATCAAAGAAATTAAAGTTGTTATGCCAAAAGTAGATATTGAAAAGA
Organism: Entomobrya cf. arborea Gr-Col-00668; assembly: GCA_034699025.1. Classification (NCBI taxonomy): domain Eukaryota; kingdom Metazoa; phylum Arthropoda; class Collembola; order Entomobryomorpha; family Entomobryidae; genus Entomobrya; species Entomobrya cf. arborea Gr-Col-00668. Next base: position 20,884 of record JAQIWN010000978.1, read on the forward strand.
TCACTCCCGTTGTGATATATATCCATGTGAAAAAGTATAAATCAGGTATTTCGTAAGTTATATAGGGAGCCGATTTTGGGTACAAAAAATAGTGACAAACTATGCACACTCCACAAAAAGTAACAAGGAATGTTATGGTTACCATAGAGACGTGAGTTAAGCGATTTGTAAGTATTGCTTTCTCTGTCTTGTCGTAATCTTTTCTGACGTTTTGTTCTATAAAACATAAAAAATATATATATAATATAAGTAATAATATATTATACAAAATATGATTTTTTACAAATTGTTTGTAAAATTACTCTTAAATTTTCTCAGGAACAGAAATAGTCCGTTAAGAATTTGGCAAATGTCTTCAGATAACAAAGTATAAGCGACAACCAACATTGCTCCTAGAAGTGCACAGATGAAGACGACAATTGTATAGATAACTTGTTGATAGTCCTTGGCTTGGTAACACATTATTATATTGTGGGGAACTAAAAGAAGAAGATAAGAGGTTACTTGAAGTGTATTAAAGCTTGTGGCGGTTAAAGCGTAAACTGAAACTTGAAATTTGTGTCTCTTTTTATTCCATATTATTGGTGAAAACCCCAATATTCCTGCAAGCTTAAATAATTTTTGAAAAAAATATAATGAAAATTTTGTGTACATTTTGTTTTCAGTATTGTAAAACTGTTGGAAATTTAGGGTTTCACTTTCTTCAGGTTTTTAGTTTTAAACTTGAAGTTAGTTCTTTGACTATAAAGACTATGAGTTCTGTTTCAAATTCATTTATTCAGTTATATATTCAAGTTTCGTAAGGTTTTTTCTCTTTTGTAACGTTTATATTATTTTTATCTGATTTTTACATTAATAATGTATTTTAATGGACTCAATTTACTGAACATGTTAAAAGTAGATTTTTTCAAGATTTTGCTGATTCAGTTTTAGGCAATCCCATTACGTTACTCAACTCATTACATGTACTATCTAAAATAGCTTGAGTAGTTTCTATTTTTAGCAGAGTTAATTTTAAATTGTCAAATTTTATAAATACTTTCTGTAATATATAACATAAACGCCTATACTTACTTATATATGCAGCAATATTTTAAGAATGTCCTAAGAAGCAGAAGTACATAAGTCGACAAGGTTGTTCTGCTTCCATTAGCGAATTCAGAACCAAAAGTGAATGCATCTTTGAAGTACAAATACATACAAATTAATTAATTAATTGTTAATGTACAGACGTAAAATTTTCAGCCAAAAGTCTATATCAATAAATTAAATTCAATGAGTGTAAATTCAAAAAAACATCATTATGTTATCCATTATTTAATTTGCATGTTTGATTTACAAAATGATCATAGATATATATGTATATTTTTAGAAATTAAAAAGAAATCAATTTAAAAAAGGCTATGCTATAAATAAACTGATTTTAAATAACATCGTTATAAGGCACTAAAGCAGCAAAGTATGCTACCAAATCCTGAAATGTTGGTCGGTCTTCCTCCCGCAGTTTCCAGCATTTAAGCATCATGTCATATCTGTAAAGTGTACAGGTACATAATAAAGTCAATTTTAATTTATAAGTAGAAAACCTGGTTTTATAAAAACTTACATATTTGCCGTTGCATAACGTGGTTTACTTAATCGATTCCCACTGTACAATTCTTCCATAAATGTAGCGTTCCATGTTATTCCAGGATATGGCAAGTCACCTACACACATAAAATATTCATCAAAGAAAAAACAACATAGTTTACATTTGCATAAATATTGAACCAACCTAATGTAAAAATTTCCCACGCAGTAACACCAAAACTCCAAACATCAGACTTTGTTGAAAATTTCATCCGTTTAAGACTTTCATAAGCCATCCACCTCCATGGCATTGGACCTTCATTCTGCTTCACATAAGTTTGATACTCATACAATTTCCGAGACAGCCCAAAGTCTCCAATTTTGCAAATATTATATTTATTCAAAAGTACATTTCTTGCTGACAAGTCCCCATGAACTACTTTCTGTTTTGCAATAAACTCCATCCCACAACCAATTTCTCTACACAATCGTACCAAATCAGGTAAAATATCTTTGCCATTACCACCAACTTTCTTTTTTCGCAAATACGATTGCAATGTTCCTCCAACACATTGCTCTGTAACGATCCACAACACACCTTGACTTATCTCTTTTGTATAACAACCAATGAACCTCACCAAGTTTACATGCTCGCCCACATAACAAAGGACCTTGACCTCACTTAACATTGACTTCAATGTCTCTTTGGTGCACCCACTTCGTGGCATTTTTACTGCAATACTATAAGATCTGCTTTGTCCATCGTTTTCAATCGTTCCACTATACACCACCCCAAATTGTCCAAAACCGAGAACATTCTTTGTGTCAACTTTAATATCATTTTTATCAATTTCAAATTCTTTTTTGTATCCCAATGCTTCAAAAATTGCTTCATTGCCGTCAATATTAACTACACCAGGATCATCATTATCATACTTTTTCCCCTCTAAAAATTCTATCACTTCCTCGTCAGATAAGAACTTGTTATGTCGTCGAATTTTTCTTGTTAACACAACAGCCAAAATCACAAACAGAACAGAAACCACAGCCATTCCAGTCAGAGCCCAAGTCAACTCTGTGGAATAGCCAGTATCTGTTATAGTATTCTTATCGTCATCATTTTTAATCCAAAGCATTATTGGATACCATTGTTCTTTCTTCACGTATTCAGATTCATGCTCTTCGAAGAAACCCGAATTAGTGAGGTCTGTGTAATTAGATATTTTCCACCAACTAATTCTACCAGATAAATCTTTCTCAGGCGACACAGCAGATGCAATGAAGAAGTTTGTCTTGTATTTCTGAGCGTAATTATTCACGTCAGCTAGAAAGTGTAAACCCTTTCCTGAGCTACCTGACAAGGCATCTTGAATAGGATTTAGACGGAAAACGATCTCTTTTAAATGGGGATAGATAAGATAAAATACTGTTTCGAGATAGAAATGGGAGTCCAAATATTGTTGTATCTTTTTATCATTTGAATTATCAGCAACTTCATTTTCAGTGTTGCATACTATATAATCAAATTCGATAAGTAATTCTTGCTGGAAATTGTTGACCTTGGAAAATGTCTTGTTAGCAAATTCGATACAGTCGTGAATGAACATTCCGATTTGAACTTCTTTGCCAAGCTTATTTCTTAAAAAGTCTAGTTCCTGATTAATACTGGTTTCCTCATACGTTATGTGTAAGTTAACCGTAAATCCTAAATTATGTAGCTTTACCACAATTTTAGTTAAAGTTTCCTTTGAAGAATCATCAAACTGTTTTATTTTCATTTCTAAATAAATGGTTTTCTTAAATATTTCATTAATAGACAAATGCGCAATGAATTGGGTATCTGAAATGGCTT
>JAQIWN010000979.1:0-24299 GCA_034699025.1 Entomobrya cf. arborea Gr-Col-00668
GAAGCCGGCTCATAACTTTCATACTATGTTCCCATCTGGCACTTATCTAACCACAGGTTTACCTGTTTTATTATTATAATGCAAATACATCATCAACAAAGTTTTCAAACTAGTAGAAAGTGCAACGGGTTTCCAAAAACTTCTTTTTTAATCATAAATTATTAGTTTACACAATACCATGATTGGTTGTGAAGTTCCGTCAAATTATGTCTGAAGTGGGAAATTGGGGTTTTCTCCAGACCTTATGTAAAAAGTTATTAATTTCGCCTTGAATGTTTTTAATTAACTATTTAATTACCTACTTTCGTTACCAAAAGATATTAAAAAAATACAGGAATGATTTCTCACTCCACGATCTACAGTTCAGTTCAACATTGCAAAATATAGTCCATGCTAAATATGTACAAAGCTTTACCATTGACTGCCTATTTGTAAAGTAGCCTTAAAGTAATTAGTAAAAGTACTCTGATTGTCTGTATTCAAGCCGTATGTACATCCGTCGTTTCTCCAACTCTGAATTTTTGCAAAAAAAATAATGGGAAATACCTTAAATGTATATTGTTTCGATTATTTTTTCATCTGAGGGAAATGAAAGCAAAGGGAAAATTTTCCTAAAAATCTGTACCACGTGTGAAACTTTTTTTTGTCTTTTGGGGCATAACCATAAGAATTAAAATATACCCTCCTCATAAAAAACTAAGTCTCTAAATGAATTAATTTATGGATTGAGTAAATTCAAGTTTTACAATTTTATTTCAATCTGAAACTTTCTTAGCAACAACGTCTGCATTAAAACGGCTACTTACTTCAACCGTTCACAAATGGTTTGTTGTTACCTGAACTTATAGTTTTTATTTTATTTTTTGTCACATGACAGATATACATACCTTTTCAATAGTCGTAAAATGACTTTTTCACATTTCAAGTATTCACATAAATTAACATAAACTATGAACAAATTCACTATGACGACATTCTGGAACGGACCAGTTCCGTCAATAATTTTTATTGGATTTGTAAATGTGGATCAACAGTTCAACTTTGCTAAGTTTACGATGAAGGTTCCTTTCTTTCTATGAACTATATAGAAATAAGATTGAACAGAGACGGAAACGCTACGGACCTACTTGCTTTGGTCACTTCTTAGAAACAAAGTTGCATGTTGAATAAGCACAATGTTTTAGGCGAATCCAGTCCAGTCACAGATGTTAACACAGAGATCCTTTTGAACTGTCACTAAAGTGAAGAAAGCGACTAGAAGAGAGAGGCGGTGATTGCTGCACACGCTTAGAAGCAATATACGTAGATAAAATGTAGCATGGCTTATTTATAAAAACCAGTGAAAAATGATCGATCCAAATACATCTTAAATTAGATTGTGAAAAAGTCCGTGTCAGCTGAATTCCCAGACAAGCATATTTGAATTCCTTGTACAAATTATTGCTCAAGATATAACAGCAAGGCTGACGATGTAAAAATCGTTAATATTTTTTTTGCATAAAAACTATTTTGCGTTTTTTCTTCTCCTTTTGTATCGTATCGCAAAGTGCAAAAAAGATGCCGACAGATCCAAAAAAAACGGGGGAACTTGAGAAAGCGTCTAAGTAACTGACTTGGGGATTGTTGTGACACCTCCGTTTTAGTGTTGAAGAGGTCGGCAGTTGAATTGAACTGAGGAGGAAAGTGGTAGTCAGCCTTTATACCCTTTTTCTCATCCTGCAGCACCAGCAGCTCTTGCTGATATGTGCGGTATGTGTGTGTATGCCAATGCCACTTCTCTCTCTCGCTTGAAGCTTTTCTTTCCTCCTGCTGGGCACTCACTCACAGCGCTTTTTGCCACACCGAAGAAACGACACGATCCAGTCACGATCAAACTGAAGGGAAAGAGAGACGTCGTGCTATAATAACGCAAAAAAAACGGTAGGATGATGATAGTAGTATTTTTTGCTTGCTGTTGCTGCTGTTCTGTTCTAGAGAGCATAGAAAACTATGCATCCTTTTCAACTCAAGAGCAGTGGATAGACAGACCAGCAGTGGTGGTTGTGGTGGTGGATTGGATGGATGAAGGGAGAGAGAGAAAAAATAGATAGAATGAAAAAAGAAAGCAACATTTACTACAGTGGGAAAGCTACATCACAATAATATTGTAATGCATACACATAACATTCATGGAAAAAGGAAACGAGCGTCTCATCTTCCATCTCGCCATCATCATCAGAAAGTGGAATCTCTGACATGAGACCATGATGCCCTATGTACTTGTACATTGTAGACATCGCATTCGCATCTACAACTACTCACTTCTACAATGGTAGTTTTTATCATGTCGTTTTGGTGTATGTGCTTCTACTTTTTTTCTCTGCTTGTTTTTACTGTTGAAAATCTATTCTTGTCTGGTACAGAATACTATGACTGCAATTTATACTGTGAACAATTGTACAACTACTCACCCGGACCAAGAGAAGAGACGAAAGAAAAAAAATGTTCGTATGAAAAAAACACGCCTAAAGTGTACGAAATAATGGTGGTGGTAGTGGGCCAGAGTAACATGTAAAAAAACAACTTCAAAGCATGTTGTTCCTTTTAAACAAGCAAGACACCGAAAAAAAGAGTAAAATGTATGCATGCATATGAAGAACCTGGGGTAAAGAAGAAGAAGAGAAAAAAATCGCTTTTGTACGTAATTTCCTTGAGTTTCGTTAGTGCCAGTTTTACGTGCACTTATTTTGTTGCATGTAAAGAAATTTTTAGGTTTGGGTGTGCAAAATTTTACTCTGCTCTGAATGTAGTGTACCTTTATGATGTTTAGGGCCAGAAACTGTACTATTTTTTCGGAGGATGGAAGAAAATAGTAAACTAAGAATGTTCAGATTAGTCTGCACTGAACACTGAATCGTGGGAGAAAGGCCCTGTGTTGTAATATGGTATACTGGTGTTCAATAGTAAGTTTCTTTCATCGTGGCGTGGTGTTTTATATTTCAGGAATCTTGAAAAAATCTCAGGAATTCTAAAGTAATCATATATTCGTTGCCAGCTTTCCCACTGAAGAAAATAAGAGAAAAGCGTCATCGTCCTAGTTTTTATATCCTGCTAACTTTATATAGACTTTGCTGGTTGGATGGAAGAGTGCGAAAGAGAAGTACTGCAATAAAACACGAGCACTCTCGTACTGACTGACTGAGAGAGAGCATAGTGCAGAGGCAGACCATTTATATTGAGTAGAAGAAAAGAAGAGAGAGAAAAAAGAATATTATACTTTCACCGCAACTGATGATACTATGATCGTAAAAATCTGTTGTTGTTTTTGCTTTTAGACTGATTTCTGAAGGAAAACGTTAAAATCACTTTAATTTATTCAAGTTGTTAAAATGTCGTTTTTGTAAAGGAAACAATTTTGTTTTATTTGGTTTTTCTTCAAGTCACGAGAAAATTGGACCACTTAAATGTCTATTTTGTTGACGCTAATATTTTTAAATTAGGAATCCCAGGTGGTCCTTGCCAAGAAATTGCATTAAGAGTTTTGAACAGTTGGCAAATGTCATGTGGCTTGGAGAAGTCACGGTGGTAGAAAAAGCTGTGTCAGCGTTTTAACGTCAATGTCCGCTAGTAAATAAGCTTGTGCATGAAGACTTAATTAGATAAGACACAGATGTACATGATATTGTTCGATCTGATGTACCAGGTTGAATAATAAGTGTGTAAAAATGTTAAAAGTAAAAGCAAGTGTGTTAGGGGTGTTTTATGTTGGTTTATTTTTGTTTAGTTTGCATTTCTCTCTCTGTTTTAAAATTTTGTTCACGTAGAAAGTGTGAATATTTGTATATTTAATGATATTTCGGTCACGACAAAATTCCTAAAGTAAATATTAAATGAATGCACGTCTGACGTTGTTGTTCTTTTATGTATTCAAATGAGCCATTTTATAAGAGAAGAGAACCTACTTTGAAGATAGACAAAATGAGAGCAGTACAATTAATTACAACCAAACATTAGCAGCGTGTATTTTTAGCAGTAGTCTAGATTTAGAATTGTTGGGTTAAGTTTGGAGTGGCATGGCAAGCGACGACGAAGGGAAACCCGGATGCGGATGTGGTAGTGAAGAACGAAGAATAGAAAAGCACAAAAACAGATTGTTTGTTCTTTTCCTTCACATGGCAAAGCAAAGACCATGGGCATTTCAGTATTTCACATGCATATTTCTTTTCTCTTTTTCATGTACATCATCATGACGAGCAAACAAACAGAGAACGTCAGACTCTTCTTTTTCCTTTTGGCCTTCATTGCTTTCTCTACTCGTTTCTTTTTCTTCTTGTTTATTCTACACTTCGTCAAGTTTGTACGAGTTTCTTTAGTTGCATGACCTATTCATATACTTTTCTCTTGTTTGTTTCTCTAAGCAAGGGTTATTGTATATTTACTGCATCATATGCCACGTGTATTTGAACTTGAGTGAAAGCATGGAGAACCGCATCAGTTACCTTTTTTCGAATCATTAGGTCGGGAAATAATGAAAACTTCACATGGGGTACTTTGAAACATTATCATTGCTCTATCGAACGTGCTCCTAAAACTCAAACATGAAGAAAAGTAAAAATTAAAAGTATCATCAGTTACTGGTGCACTTACATTTGACAACAAAGTGAGGTTAGGAAAAATGTTTGCTCTAAGTATAAATATGTTCAGCTAGACTTCATACTTTTAGGAAAGCATTGAAATGCTAGATTCATCCACTTTCACTGTTTCAGGTGCATTAGAAATCGGTTCAGTTCTCGCAATGCATAGTATCATCTTAGGATATATTTTTCTGTCTTGAGATTGATTAACGTCACAAAATTGTTAGTTTAAAAAAGTATTTTAGCTTTGATTGTTGACTCATGACAGGTTTCGTAACTCTAAGCAAACTTTGAAAAATTCCAAAGAACGAATATGTGTGCAATTACTTGCAAAAATGTGATTTGTACGCATTCCCAATTCAAATTATCTTTCATGGATCCTGTGACTTCATATTGATTGAAGTTGACTTAAATCAAACTCAGAAAAAAATAAACTTTGATGTTTTTAAAAATCAATTTCTAAAACCTTATTGAGTTCAAAGTTTTGTCAGTGTATTATGTGACCAAAAAAATTTACGTTATTATTACTTTTTTACTCTAAATGTAGTACTTGCTTTCTGACTTTCTTTAAAATTTGGTTGCTATTGAAATTGAGTTGTAAAAAAACTGCTCTCACTCAATTTCGCGCACATGTATGGTTACCTACTGAACAGAATTCCATTCTATTGAACATTAGAGCACCTTTGCTACACGGCGTATTATTTTTGTAGATTATATGGCGTCATATTGAACTTTCTCCGAACTTACAGCTCGTAGGATTCAAGGAAATTCGTAGTTCTTCACATATTAGAAGTCATCTTCATGTACATGGTATGGTATAAATGTTTTTCATCATATCACTGAAGAGCCTTTTGTAGGATTTTTAAAGTTCAAATGCCCACGTGCCTACCCATTCGAATGGTTTTGCTGTGTATGTAGATATTTTTAATCTATTCCTAAGTGGATTGTCGATTCGTTCCAACTGAGGCGTACAAGAAGTTATGCAGGTGTGCTAGGCATCAGAAGGTTTGGCACGTGAAAGATGATAGTAATGCTCAACATTTTCCTAGGGGAGAAGTGAAATCATCACAGAAACTAGAATTCATAACATGAGTGAAATAAAATATAGATATGTACATATATACCTTTATTTTAAATAAATTTGAGCTGTCATGGTTTGATAGTAGAATACATTATATTCGTGGTCAATGATCATATCGACAGAAACTACATCTCATACAGGTGAAATGCCATCAGTTGAGAAATATTTCATTAGGGAAAAGATGGATTGATTGAGGATTGAGTGAACACTCTACTTTCACTATTGCAAAAATGAAAAATTGTGTCTATGGAAACATTAGATCTACGACAACAATGTTAAAAGGTCTGTCTTTTTATGTGAACTCTGCTGTCAGTGGTTTAGCAATAATAGGTAATTGGAAGCATATAGAGCGGTTATATCGTCATCTTATCAGTGGAGTAAGATTAACAGCAGCGTAGGAATAGCATATGTATGACATTTTTGCCAAGTGCGTTGTATACTTTTGTAGTATGTTCACTAGTCACTAATAGATAAACATTATACGTGTAAATGCCTGAAAGCAATTCAATTCATAATGTTCTTTTGTTCGGATGCATTGAAGTGTGCTGGACAAGCGCCAAGCAGTTCGGAAGATATTTTCCAAGGTTGGCTACTCATTTTTCTAATTTTTTCAGCATGATCTCCTTTCAACGCAACGCAATGTAAAAAGCGAATACTGGAATTGGAGTTATTTTTACGTTTGTATGGAATACAATGAGAGACCAGTAGTGACTAGCTGAGCTCTGCTGCTGACTTGCTGGCTGACTATCATCATGACATGCTTGTTAACACTTTGAAAATATGTATTATCCTTTTCAGCTCCGTATGCAGTAGCCGAAATTGGGCATAACAACGCATGCTAGATAGCCGCCTAAAAGCTATGCGGCGTGGCTACTAGCAAGCGCTGTTGCGCACACTGTGGCTACTGCATACGGAGCTGAAAAGGATAATACTACTACGTATAATGGAAAATCAAAACTGGACGTGAGTCATATTGTGTAATAGTTGGATTTGATTGAATCGTACAATATGCGTAAATGTATGTAGTACTATTATGATCATGCTATATAGATTGTCACAGCAACAAAATAAATGTGGACTACAAAAAAGTCATTTTTGGACGGAGATGATCTTTAACGTTTTAATAAAATGACAAAAGTGACGGAATTCTGTGTGTTTGTATGTTCTTGCTGTATTATGTTTCTTTTTTTGTCAATTTTATTGTTCCAGTCCCAAGAGTCATGTTATTTTTGCTTTTGTTTGTTTGGATTTGTTATTATTTGGATACAAAGGGAGTATTGTATGGCACAAAAAGTTCGTACGTGCTTTCTCTTTAAACATCAGCCTTTTTCTGTTTTACATTGGTTGTTAGGGAAATTTTACTTTGTGCATACTTCTGAATAGAAAAACATTTGCGTCTTATGATAGTTGAAAAGATATCGCTGGAAAAAGTAGATTGGAAAGGAGTGTTTTCCAATAGTCAATAAAATGTTTTAGCTATTTGGTAAATTTAAAAATAGAATGTGTAATATTGATGTGGGGTACATTTGGTTCAATATCCATTTTGAAAAAGTTTTCTCTTTGCAGTAAGTTATGTTTATCAGCTACTAAAGCAAATGTAAAGAAAGAAATGGAGGAACCTTTTTTGGTATGGAGCGTGGTTGCAAGTTAAAGGTCATTTCACAGCTTATGTACCAAACCATTATTGTGAACTGTGAGTGCAAAATGTGGAATTCAAAGTCGAGCATAATACCTTTTGATCTGATAAAGTGCAAAATGTATGAATTCTATTTAGTCAAACAAACGTGAACGAACATTCAATTTTACACTAACTTTTCCTTGCCTTTTACTGGAATGCGTATATTTGACAAAGTAACCTGAGACTGAGACGAAATGTATGCAGATGTAGAATACTTTCATTTTGCAAATGTTGGAAGGGCGGTACTCAAACTCGGCATTTTATCATCATCAGCATCAAACATGATGCTGTAGTGGCGAGTCATTTTACGTTTACGCTGTGAATATATTTTGTTCAATGCACTTAAATACATACATATGTATGTACATTTATGTGTATACATATTTATGTGAGAGAATTTAAAGCAGACACAATTCTTTGTTCTCTGACGATCGCTATTACATACAATACATTTCATGGTTTCATAGAAAGTGTGACGGCTCGAGAGGATCATGGCATAGATGTTTTGCCGACTTAATGGAGTTGGTGAAAAATAGACATTTCTTTACAAAATTTGGGAAGATGAAGTATGTACAGAGAGAACTTCTTCTTTCACTACTTTTGGTTGTTATATGCAGCCATCCGCCAGAGAAAGGCTTTGTGATTGTATTATGCTAATCTGACTTGTATGCATGGTCGTGTACTAGCATGTGAGTGGTTTTTGAAAGAAGGGAAAATGTACATATCTTCTGAAATGGCGTTGAGTGGGTTTGGATATCAAACAACCAAAAACCCAGGCAGGCCAGTGAGGGAAGGAGAAATAAAGACTCCACCACCACCATCACTAGTTGTATGAATGTATTTATTTGTGTTACGTTATGTTAGAATAAGCACCATTACCATTACATTACATTTCTTTCCTGCATACATTTTTATAAAATGAGAGAGAAGACACTGAGTCAGCTTTAAGAGTAACTTGCCAATGCCATTGTTCCATTTTTCCATTATGTTTTACGTATGTGTTTAAATAAAAATGCCAACTGCAAACTTGCTGGGAAGTCACTACTTGTGTGAGAAACTAAGATAGTGTAAAACATCCTATTTCTCTGAAACGGCTAAATGCTTTCTCTCAGTCAGAAACAGTTTTTAATTCAAACGATGAAACACAACACCAGCTTTGACCAGTTCTTGGCGACATTTCTAACTATTATATACTTTGTATGTACCTATTCCACCGGATATTTCTTTTAAAAGTTTCCAGACGCAATGTATAGTTAATACAGAAGGTGCGAAGAAAGGCTTATCGTTAAGAAAGGATAAACAAAGCGTCATGTCAAAAGTGAAACGACTACAGCACTACTACTACCACCACTACTACCTCAACTTGCTTATTTGTCCCTTCTTCACTCTTTGCATTGTGAGGATAATGAAATGGACGGGGAGATTTGCAGTCTTGGAAAGAGCTTAATTTTATTTTCAAGCTTCTTACATCTTTAAAAGTTAAGAAAAACGAAGGGTAAAAAAACCTGATGAAGATGGTGACGATATGTATACTGTGATGATGAAAACGACAAAAATTGTGTTGGAAAGTTGGCGTCAGGGAGCCTTTCTGACATTTTAACTTGGTACACAAGGCAATATGTATTACGTTAACTGTGGAATGCCATGTAGCAAGCTTAAAAGTGAAAGATCTTTCAGTAAGTTGGGTAGTAGGGAAACCTCAACAACACGAATGTACATCTGGAAACTGGGAAATACATTATTTGTGAACGGTCGCTGGAATTCTCTAGTATTTTATATGAATACACATTCATCTCCATTTACACTAGTAAATTGTTGAAAAATGCTTTCTATGTAACAGTAGAAGATGTAGTTGACGGTATGACCGGAATATAAGTTGATACACATCTTAATGAATAGACACACAATATAAACTTTATTTATGTCTACAGCCGTCGATAAGTAGGTCCAATGTATAGTGCATAAAAAAGAAAAGTGAAAAAATAAGATTGGGAAAGCCGGATGGAGTTAATTGAGAAACGGTTTGTTATTCCCCATTTTCTCCAGTAACCTTTTTACTCTTTGTGAACGACATTGTTCAAGAGAAAATGTGGTTCTTCGGTTTAATGGGTTTGATGTTTGATAACTGAATCCAGTTTATTGCTTTTAGTACCGGATCTTTATATTTTATTAGGTTTGAACAACACAGAGGGCTGAACAAAGTTAGAGAAACTGATAGATACTGAGTTCAGAAGAGTGAAAGCCAGAACACTCTAAATTTATATCGAAGAGCCAACCAAGTGGGCTCTTACTGCCATGGCATACCATCAGTATCTCCATACCATATGCAAGCATTCCACACCATACCCTATCACCAACATACTATACGACTCAAAAATTATATGATGCCTAAAATAAAGCAGGCACAATAGTGAATAGCACGTTTTTCTCTTTGTTTATGTAAACATACTTGAGAAGAGAAAGGAGGAGATTTGCGTCTTCTTTTAGTTGAGTTTCGTTGTTAGACAAGCAGTGTGTGTTTGTGTTTTGTTTGCTTTTTCAGATTAAAACAATCATTTGTGTTACACTTGAATAGGAAAAGTATATGTATACCAACGAAGCAGACAGTTTGTGAGAAACAATCGGAAATTCATGTGTATTTGTGCATATATTAGGTTAAGTGTGTAATCGATTGTTATAACGAAAAGGAGAAAAAAACACTGAAAATAGTTAAGTAGCCTCTGCAGTTTGGCGATACATAAAAAATAAATTCCATACAGATGCAGACAAGCGGTTGGGCTGTGAAGTGTAGAGATGTTAATTGAATACATAATGCTCATATGCTATATATTTTTGTTCTTGAAAAAGCGTACCATATGTGTAAATGCTGGTATAAGTATTAAAAAGAGGGAGAATGTAAAGAGGTGCTTTCACTTGTACTACTTGCTGCAAGCAGTATGTTGAGTTGAAGTAAAGTAATGGAACACGCCTCGCCAAGCAGGAGGAACGCTTAACTTATTGTTGTTGGTACTTGTACTGTGTTTGTAGTAACAAAAGTTTAGTGGAGAAAAAAAAAGCAGTGAAATCCTATAAATAGAGATGTATGGTAAATAGGATTGAAGTATACACGACTTATTGGCAGAATCTTTGACCTTAATGCCTGTAACTCTTACCTCCACAACAAAAAGCTGGAAAAGGGCGAAAAAGGGATGATATTACTTTATGTATTTTGTTCAATGTTAGAAACGCTTATATATCCACACAGTCGGCAACTTTTTGCCTTATAGAGCATCGAGCACCAGCTCAGCACTCAGCACACATACATCGTGTCGTCGTTGTCATCGTATGTATTTTATTTATATGAAGGCCAAATGACAAAACTTTTTCTACTCATTAGAAGAGATCCCAAACTGGGCCTATTGTTTCTTTAGTTTTCACTACGGTTTAACGGGTTTAACTCCTTTAACTTTGCTCTATGGAGTACGTGTAATATACAATACATTGCCTACATATGTACCAGATGCATCGTACTTTGTCTCATTTGTATTTGTATGTCGTTCTTCTATCTATCTAAAAGGGTTTCATATTTTGGCCGTGGAAAGTACACGATGACGATAGAACGTTGGAAGAATAAGGAACGGAAGAAATGAAGAGGGGGAAATTACGAAAGTTCGATGTAACCCTTCCGGGCCTGTGAGAAGAAGGCTTTGTCATTTGTTATCTCGTGTCTCGGTGTTTGCTTATACTTATTGTGCTTTTTTCAACAACTGCGAAATAAAGTCAACTTCTATGCGTTTATACGTAAGAAAAAAAGTATCATAAACTGAGCGAGCTGCTTTTATTACTGATGTTTTTAAGGGGAAAGCGCTGGAAATTTCACAATGAACAGAAACAGAGTACACGCACCAGCATATAAAATCATATGTATAATAAGAAGTTTTGTATTATACACTTACATTGTTGAATGAAATGAAAATACAAGATGTACAGTAGTGTATCACATAAGATATATTATGAGAGGATATTCTTAGTTAAGTACAAGACATATAAATGAAATTTGCTCTTGGCGCGTCTGTCACGACACATGCCACTTAAACTTGAAAGTTTATTGTTACAATCAATTTGTGTGAAGAAGCTACCTATTCATAAATGAATTCTTAGTAAAAAGGCAAGAAATAACTTTGTTTCTCTTCATCCATATTACACTTTTTTGTTGCACAATCTTTTTATTTTTAGTAGAGAGCGATTGCTGCATGAGTTTCTTTGTATTGAGGTAGTTTTTTTCTCTCTTGTGATTAAATTACATGACATACATATTGTATTTATGTGTTCGTACTTTTATTTTCTGTCACCAGAGAAAAATACGCCGCTCAAGCAAAAAATAAGTACTGAATAAGACATTCACACGTTGTAAGCAATTGGTAATCAATCCTGGCAATATTTTGTGATGACACAAATTGCGCTTCGGCAAAATGTTTTGGTGTGGTGTATGATGATTGTTGCAAAGTGTGAAATTCGATACGGACGAGTTGGAGTTGAAGTGCTGGTAGATTCATTGTGGCAGTCTGTTCACCATTGTGAAGTTGTTTGTAGTTTTCACATTTTGGTTTTCCATACACAGTAGGGTGTTTCTCTACGCACTTAAAGTAGTTCTTGATCTAAGAACGGATCACATGTCTGCATTGATAGATTTGTGACCTGCTGCGAAATACTTTTCGTATGGTTCTTATCCTGGATAAAGATTTATATTTATTTACTTTTAGTACTTGGAAAACATACAACAAGCAAACTTTTTTGTAGATCATTGTAAGACTTGTCTGTTAAGTACTGGACTCAACTGTGAACTTATTTAGACATGCTAGTTTCTTCTAAATCAACGACCTTCCATCTACTAGCTACTAAACATTCCGCGAGAAATTCTTTCACCACGATAAAAGTATACTTCCGGTTTGTGTTTTGAGAAAGCAAGTAAGTGTAAAAATGGTTTTACAAATGCTCCCGTTGCCGAAGTACGATTACATTTTGATGTTCATACTTTACACTTGGCAGAGATGTAAACTTTTTATGGAAGGATGTAAATATTTTTTTAAATTATTTAGTTACTTGATAGATGTTTGTTGTCGGGATTTTAAAATTGATTGCATTGGCATCAATATTCTGTTATTCCAGCTTATTATTGTTTTAAGCTTTTAAAATCTTGCTAGGCAGTTTTGTGGGCACCTCGTGATGCAAACGTTAAAAGTTCGTTTCTTATTACCTGGATTGAATTCGAATAAGAAAAAAGGTAATTTTCCTTGATGGCATGACATACTTTAGTTCCCTGGAAGCAAAAAAAAAAAGATTTATAGATTGGCTTATTTAAAGTATCTCTGACTGAAGGGTTCTTCGTTACAACATTACCAAGAGTTCATTTTTCTTTTGGCATGCAGAAAAAGTGTTTCCTAAAAAAAAGTTTTGATCGATCTCACGAAAAAATGGTATCTTACTTATATTCGTTATCTACAGATTAATTCACTTTTACTTATTACTAGAAGGAATCTCAATCACATCCTTTTTACTTATCTTCTCAAGTTTCTATTTCGTAGGTAATTATTCGACAAAGAAAGTTTTATGGAGTGTTTACACCTACAGTCGATCTTCGCTCCTGGGTAATTTTGAAAACTGTTTGGAAGAAAAAAACATTAAATATATTCCTGAGAGTCTCCAGTGAAGGTTGTAATATATGACTAATCATTTATTTTTTCGGATCTCGAATAACGGTGATATACGTGTACGTTTGTTTTTACAGATATATATTTTTTGTAATATGTATCCGTGTAACCTTTCGTTATAATATTTCAAGCCAAAAGTCGTTCTGGATGATGATTGGTTTAGATGTAGATATCAAAAAAATATATTTTTAGAAAGAAAGTATACAACCATAAATGGCTTGTCTAGTAGATGCTAAAAATGAAATACTCTAAATCATCTTTTTACCTTTAGAAGCTTGTAGAAGTCCATAAGCTCGGGATATCGTAAAACATTTTTACTGCCCAACTAAGCCTTGAATCTGAGATAAGGTTTTTCATGCCAGGTTATACATTACAAGAGTAAAGTACCGGTATAATTTTGTATTTCGTAGAACTGGTATGGTACACGGAGTAAAAAAATAAAGACAGTAATTCAGTATACAAATCATAGTTTCTCGTTCTTTCTTAGTTGTTCAAAATGTGATGTGCGCCCTATCTCTGCAATGCATGTATATGAAAGGAAACTTAATATTGCTTGGTGCATGTATGGATTTCCATATCTGGCTAAAAATAACAGGTATCTGTTATATTTAAAATGTTGAAAAACTTGGTACTATATTATTATGTTAGAACAACAAAAATCTTATCCCGAACGAACAGAAGAAACTTGCCCTTTTTTCTACAAAAAGTATAACTTGTATGTATACTTCTACATTTTAGACAGGGTATTTTTGTTGAGGAGAAGAAAATGGGTTGAACGTAATATTCCTTTCTGATGTGTGCAAGTCTTTCTTCTACTCTCGGGTTGACGTATGTCTTCAGTGCGGAAACTTTCACTGGCTGACAGCGAACGAGGGGGAAAGTAACAAAGAGCAAACTGCGAATGCTTTCATTGGGTTACTTATAAGTTGTCTGTTTGCCGGGCTGCATGATAAAAAGCATTTTGTATTTTTTTTCTCTTATGATGTTTGGACGAGAATCTTGTTTTCATTCCAGCTGTAGAACTGAAAAAAGGTGGTTACAGATGATAATGATACGGAGAAGAATGATCCATAAAAATGTAAAGGTAAACATCAAACGAGGTAATGGATGAAACTACCCGTGTATTTTTTTTGGCGCAATAAAGATGTCTAAACTAAACGCTCGAGCGTTTACTAAAAATGACGTCTTTGAGATAGTTGCTATTAAAAGGCTTTTATTGCTTGGTATACATTATTTTTTGTGAAGCTTTTGCCCATGATTGAAATCTGTAACGTCTAAGTTTAATCTAAAAAGTTATGGCTTAAGGGCTTTTTGATTGTAGATGGGCTAATTTGAGAAATAATGTTTCCTAAAACTTGTACCTTTATCTTTAACAGTTTTCAAGCTTTCTAGCAATGCATCGTTTCATGATTGCTTGAAGATTGTTCGATATATACATATCTGGCAAATTCTGTATCATAAACCCAGTTAGGGAATCGTATAATATAATGGCTTTCATTTAAATAAAAAGGGTATGATAGCTGGAAAAATATTAGCTTGTTTTATTGAGAAACTTCACTACATTTTACAGTTGGTTTTTGTATAAAGTACATACTCCAATGTAAAATGTCGACTGACGCTCGTGCTGTACCGTGCTTTTTAATTTTAAATGAAAGAAACCCACCCCCAGGCACCACAATATCA
Source organism: Entomobrya cf. arborea Gr-Col-00668 (assembly GCA_034699025.1). Taxonomy (NCBI): domain Eukaryota; kingdom Metazoa; phylum Arthropoda; class Collembola; order Entomobryomorpha; family Entomobryidae; genus Entomobrya; species Entomobrya cf. arborea Gr-Col-00668. The sequence goes on from JAQIWN010000979.1 coordinate 14,746, forward strand.
ATATCTAAAAACCATATTCCGAAAATCGTTTTTGAAGGATTTCTTCTGAAACATCTATGTTCGAACTGGTAATTTAGTTGCCTGTAGTTTAATATGTTGGATGCATTAAAAACTTCTAAATACTTACAGTATCAAAACCTGCTGACTAGTAACTTCACTTTTGATCTAAAAAAGAAAAGATTTTGTCGTGTAAGGATTTTTTCATAACTCAGTAATTTAATTAACAAAATATAGTTGACTTATACTTTTCTTTCATTTTTAATAACCTAACGTTAAACAATGTGAGTGTACATGTTTATAGTTTAGCAACCTAAATAGTAAGTATGCCAGTTATGCATGTATATAGCCTTAAAAAGGACCCTCACAGCCAACTCTTATCACATCGACGTATAGAATAACTATCTTGTCATTTTTGGTTTTGTCTATAGGAGTAACTATTCTATAACAGTTCGATCATCTCATTTAATGATATTTGGTGTGGTCGATAATCAAGAGAGGGTTTCGAGGAGAAAGTAGACCAGTTTGTTTGAAAGCTGGTGGCATGTCAAGCTTGGCTATTGCATAACTCAGCATTTTTGTGAGCATGAAATATCTAATACTATTTAAGCATTACGTATTATCGTTCTTGGAGCGGAAAATGTGTGGGTCATTTTGAACTTTGCTGATGGGTATGTGAAGAATCAAGTAACTCAACCTGATTGCAAAAATACCAGCATCAGTCCTATGATATAAGTAGCTGGTGACAAGCAGGAAAGAAAAAGTAAATGGTGTGATGGGTGATAGTCGTTTGCTATTAATGAAATGGCTGCCAGTTCTAATAATGTACATTGTTCATCTTTGCGAATGATAGGTTGCGTGATGTGATACGATGAAATCGTGGAAATTCACTAAACGCTAAGGCATTCCTCCAGGTTTATCCGTTTCAATGTTTTTTTAGTTTGCTTTTCTCCTCAATTTGTTGTTGTTCTCTCGTCTCTCTGCTTGAATTAGGAGAAGATAAGATTCGTGATCGCATGAGAAGATGTCATATAACTCGCTTTTCACGGTTGTTTGTATTTAGCGTTAGGCATAAAATAAAGAGAATGGGAAATTACTGGTCTGTCTGTTGGATATGGTGTGCGATAGCGCCTGGCCTGTCTTTTCATCTGCCTCTATCTGTACATTTAACCATCACACATGTAAGACAAAAGAATTATGTGGTCGTTGAAAGCTGTTTGAAGTGGCTAGCAGTGAAAAGAGCATGAAGAGATAGTATTAAGCCCATGTACACTTTTGTTTCAATAGATCTCTTGACGGAAATATCCGTCAACATGCATCACATATCACATACCATGCTATACCATGCCAGGGAATATTATTCCACGCAACAAACGAAGAATGGAATGTACGTAAAGAGGAAGTAGGAATATAGGAACTAGAATCTAGAATCCAGATGGTAGCTTGTGTTTTTGATGGCGATGCGATGTTGTAACGGATGATGATAATGTGTGGTCATCAGATTTTCGACAACACCTGTGACTTTGATGTGACGAACAAAATGTTACTGTTAGTGACATTCTGAATCAACCTTACTGATTCTATCTAAATGGACTACTTTCGCAAACAGACAATGTGAATGTTATTGTTCGTATAGAAAATAATCTAGCTTTTTATACGAAATGTTTATAATGGTTGAAAATTGTAAAGAAAACAGTGTCATGTCTAAATCTCTGTGAGTATATGTATGTATATCGTCCATCGTCAAGAAAGTTGGCAAAATAAATAGTAAAGTAAACTTGTAACGCAGCCAGGGGGTTCCTTACAACCTTAAAGTGTTCGTACATTAGATTCGAGAACCTTTCTGGCGCTGATTCAGGTGAAAGTTACCATAGGTACTTATTTGCTTTTTTTGAGGAATTATTATTATGTTTTGCCAGATTGAACTTACAGTTAATATTACTAAATAAGGCTTGTTTGAGATAAGAGATTCACGACGAATGGCCGAATTTGGATTCAAGGATCCTTCAATCAATTCATTTCTTTTACAATGTTGCAAAAAAAGCATGGAAACCATGACAGGATATTTCATTACAACTTTAGCTCTCCAATGCTTCTTATATTTATGACAAGTTTTCTCTCAAAATCTCAATTTATTGCATGCAAACTATGCATTACCATTTTCATTTTGTGAGAAAATTTGGTGTCTGTGCCAACGAGATTTTTAGATTCATGAAATATTTATTTATGATTTTAGTATGGTAATGAATATCACTCATGCATATGTATGTGACGATAAATAAAATGGATTTTTCGGTGACTTTCTGTAAAGGGACCAAGCACATGCTGCACGCATGCACTTGTGGAAAAGAATTGCCATAAGGCAAAATGTGGGCATGTAAAACCAAAAGAACATGGGAGCGGTCTGGTCTACCTCGTTCATTTTAAAGATGACAATGATGTAAATGAGTTTGCCAAACTACGTTACGTTTTGAGACAGAATAGATTTTAAATATGATATGCATACCATTTTAGAAGCAGAATACGTGAATCAACAAACGTTTTCGGTAAGATTATGTAGGCTGTAAACCATCACATAACTCATTTAGGCATTCAGGTATGCATGCAATACAATACTTTGGTCAGGTTTCTTCAAATATTGTCGACTGCAAAATGTGGCGACTGAAGATAAGGGGGAAAATTGTCCAACGATTTTGGATGTAGGTCCATGTGTTGATGCTCCTAATATCAACAATGGAAAACACGTGTGACAAAGGTAGTTGTAAAGAACGTGAATATTTTATCATGAATTCATTTTTGCTGCAATGTTGTCTTGAATTTTTAGGGAACAATATGTGTGTTGCACCAACCAAAATAAATTTCAAGTATAAATGAATGCAGAATGCAATACTATTACTGGAAGTCAATTCCGAAACTGGCTGTTACCAAACATAGCACCCAACGTTTTCTTTAAAAAAAAATTGAATTTTAGTGCAAATGATTTTTTAAATTAATTTTCGAAAACAAAACATTACAATGGATTCCTAAATTCCTAAAGAGGAAAAAGCTGAAGGAGAGTGAAAATATATTGCATAGTTTTAGTACTCCAAGCGTTTGTGAAGTATTTTTTGGCTGTTTATGAATGAATTTTGTCATTATACTTATGTAACGGCGCAATCTTTGTCATCCTACGTATCTTATCGTCTACATACATGTATGTACATATCATATATGGAATGTAAATCTTAAGCCTTATATACTATATTCGCTCATACCACAAACACACAGTTTCTAACTTTTGAGTATCCTGACCGAACACAAATACGGTCACACTTCTGTATGTATTTTTACTGGTTGGATGCCACCCGAGTGTATCAACACACACTTGGTGTTCTATGCCGTAAACGATGCACTTTTGTAATGTTGCCAGAAACTTTCTCTCCAAAATTCCTCTTCATCGTATTTTAACAATCAATTGCGGATTCCTTAATCTGTGAAACGATGCAGAGAAAACATGTTGGGGGAACATTTTGAACGGTAATGGACGTACAGAAAGAAGGTTGTTAGTGGGAGAAAATTGCTTAGTAAGCATTTCAAAATGCATGTTCTGGATTCTGAATTGAGTCTTTGTTAAGTCAAGTGAAAGCATAGGTAGATATAACTAGGGTTCCAGTTCATTGTTTAGTCGTACAAGAACGTTTATTGCAGTTGAAGTATTTATACGAAGAAGGGCACGTGGTTAACTATTTGAACATTGATGAGAATATTGCTGGTATTTCTGAATTATCATTTACTTAAGAGATAAAATAAAAACACATGCAAACATTTTAAGTCTATTTAAGGTATTTATTCGAATTTTATAGAGACGTCATTAATATACTACTTAGTTCAGAAATACCATCCACAACCCACGTGATTTTCGAAAAGTTAATTTAAAAGCTGGTGGTTCTTACTTGAAATTTATAGTTTTTTTTGAATTTTTCAAAGATTCCAATTTCTTTGAATGGTTTTTTGATAAGAAAACTAATATGTAAGGTGAATACGTTCGTGTGGTATAGAATAAAATTGTTCAATGAATTCATTCTACAAAAGGTTTCTACCACGTACATGTGACAGAACATTGAATTGAATACAAAATCGTATTCCCATGATCATGATATAGGTCATACTGCGATTTGTAATATGATGTCAGATGTGGGTACGAAATGAGAGTACAACGTGATTAAATGATCTTACATACATACATTATATGTAATTATGATATTACAGCACGAATGTTATGTCGTTTTACCGTCTTAAATTATGCTTCAAAAGCATTTTACTACTGTCATGGTGGAAACTGTAAGGATATCCAACACCGACTTGACAAGCTATTATATTATGAGTAGTCATAGGGGAAAGCTATTAGGTTGGCTGATGAAATTCTTTTCAGTCGTGTAGTCTTTTTGATGCTTACTTGACGAAACGTTCCTGTGATAAAATATAAAGGTTAAAAGCTATTTTTGTCAGAAAACTCGGGGGTCAGATTAGTTCAGAGAGACATCGCGTTTTGATTTGTGAACTCCAATAGAAACAAGCAGTAGCTTACTGTCGAATTAGTTAGGTGTATTTGGACATGAGACTGTGTACTGTTTATCAAAGGAATTATGTAAATTAAGCTCATCATGAGTACGTATTATATGAATGAATACTTTTGTGTTCGCACAAAAGTCGCTGTCGGTATGTTTTATGAGTTTACCCACCTCTTTACAACGGTGTGGTTTGTGTTGTAGCTTTCATATGAACTCGTTCAAGCCTTTGAACGGGATTTCAACTGGAAAACCCCTAATTTAGGTGTGTGGCAAAAGGAATTGGCACGCATCAGCGTCCCCTTTTTGTAATTAATCAGAATAAGGATCCTTTCGTTTAATTATTAGAAACTTGAAGAGAGTATATCTTTTGTTTGCAACGTTTGACTGTATCCCGTCCGTAACTACGTATGTCCGTCTGCCCGTCTCAACAATGACGTTTTCACTTGGGCGTCCAAAAACTTCCCCTGCTCAACGTTATTTCCATCAGAAAACTTTAGCATTAAATGAGCAACTCCTTGAATGTCTCCATAATTGTATAGAGAGATCCATTGCATTAAACTTCCCTCCAGCTCCGGTAAATAAGATGAACAAGTTGTCTCCAAAACAGTAGTTAACTTCTTTACAAAGTTGGATTTAAGGGGATAAAGCTTACTTAAAAGCAACGATAGACCACCAACATCTTTCTTCATAACTGAGGAGAAAGCCGAGACTAGCAGAAAATCCTCCACAAGCTTTGCACACTTACTTATTCGCCAACTTTCATATTGAGACCAAGCTGTCTCAGAAAGCGCATTGGATATCACGTCGAGAGTTTTCCAAATCCGATACGTTTGAGCATTAGCACAGTTTGTGATAGTTCTTATTGGCCTACAAAAAAGATATTTTTTCATTATTACTATCATCATGAGCATACGACCATATTATTTTTTAAACTTTCTCGTTACACTGCTCTATAAATATACCAAACCAAAAAAAGGAAGGAAAAAACTTTAAACAATTCTTTCAATTTGCGTTATTTTATTATTCTATCTTCTTTATAAAAATGACATAAAATATTATGCCACATAATAATAAAACGCTTCACAATTTTATGAGTTTTCGTGCAAAAGTATACAAGGGGCTTACACTATTTTCCCATTTTCATTCAACTTTTCGACGAAGGTGTTGTCTCCCAACCCTTGGCAATATCTTGTAATAACTTCTTCAATTTGTGCTTTTTTGTCTGCGTCCATCAAAACTGCAAGTAAGCTATTTCCTCCCTCAGCCACATATGCGGACTTGAATGCATTCCACATGGCTTCCTTATAGCTTATCCCATTTTCCATTTGTAGAGCCATTTGCTCCCAAGTTTATACCAGCTTGTAAAATCTGCCGTCTAATCCGCCTCCTCCACCGCCGCCAATACCAACATCACCACCTGCAAAAAACCGAAATATGTTTTTATGAAGATGGGAAATAAAGAAGTTTCCACATTTTGTGGAGAAGAGGCAGAAAATGTTTGAATGAAAGCGAGTGTGTCTGCAAACACATATCTTTTAAACAAGCATATAAAAACATGGAAAACCACTTCTTTCCTATCATATATCATCTTAACTTATCTCTACCACCATTTCAGCCTCTCCTTTTCAAAAAAAAAAAAATAGTCAACACACGAAGAAAAAACTACAAACGACGAAAAACATGATTATTACTATTACTCCAGCATAAAGACTAAATCCTTTAAAAATGTGTATACCCTTCAGCACGTAGACAAATCAATATAACAATCAAATCCCCTACCCTTCCTGTGCTCTCCTCTTGCAACAACGGCATCACGAGTGAAAAACGATGAGATCTAAAATCTACATATTATTACATACCTCCACGGAGGGGAAAAGCAGAAGAGATGAGATCTGGGGAAAATGAAAAGCATTAAACCAAACAGGAAAAAAGCTCATATCAAAATTTAAGCACCCGTCAACCAACGTATAGTATAGTTTTTTAGGCTCCAGAGTAGTCAGTCGTCAGTCTGTTCAATGCACTTAGCCCCATTCCAATTATAGGAGCTTTCATTCGACATCTTGCCTTTCCTTTTCGCCTACTTTTTTCACCGGGAGACTTATACTATGCTACTATGAAAAACTACAGCTCTACTTCTTCTGGCAATTTCTCTTGAACGAACGAGTAAAAATAAGCAACCCTATCAGCTATGAGGTGAAAAGGAGAATAACACACACAAAAAGCCATAATAACACTCTACTTTCTCCTTCTACAGCCTGGCTTTTTAACGGAAATAACTTGATCCATAAAATGCATGTTTTACACGAAAAATAAATTAAAATATACCTTCGCAGCATATGAGCCATACCTAAAAATGAAGAAAATACGGTAAATATTTATACATTATACCGTCAAGCTTGCAAGTAAAATATTCTTTTTTCTCAACGAATCAACAAGCCAAGCATATCAGAGGCCACCGGAGAAAAGGATTTCTTCGTTCCCTTAACTTTTACATGGCATGATGTGTTTGGACGGATGGATTGTATGACGATGCGATACTTCAATAATGCGAAACTCATAAATCGTAGGGATATACAAAGTAAAAACACAACATAGGTAGTGCATGCAACTTGACTCTTAACTTAAGTATTTCGTCATGCCCTGTGTGAGTAGTACAGTTGTACAATATACATATTTTATAATACATTTGTAAACAGCATCACCATCTTATACCATAAGCATAACAAAGAATCTCTAGAGAGTTTGAAGCTCTCGGGCAAAAAATAATAATAACAGAACAGCAACATAAGAAAAAAGGCCTTTAAAATTGTAAACAAGCAGCTTAAGCAAATAGTGTTTTTTTCCATCTCTTCACATTTTTTTATAGAAGCTTTCGTTCCCTACTCCTGTTTCAGATCAGTCTTAGTCATAAGCAAAAGGTTAACTATTTTTGGCATAAAACATAAACTAATATAGTATACACGCTAGTTTTGCTACTTTCCTTTCCTTTTTCTTTGCTTTTACCTGACAAAGAAGATGCAACAGCCTGATGGATCTCACGATGCAAATTTAGTACGGCTGCTGCTCTGAGCCCAGGATTACTTATCCCAACTGTCCTTAGAAGGGCATCTAAATCGAACACGCGCTGATCCCAAAGTCTGACTCCAGAGTAGAGTCAGAAGTATGTATCTCCAATAGTCCAGGGTAGGGTTCTCCTCCTCTCTTCTCCGGTTTCTTTTTTAAAACAAAAATATAAGACACATCCAAACATTATTATATTTCTTTCGTTTTATATTCTCTGTGTGTCTGTTAAAAGATCATCGGTTTTCTTGTAAAACACATTCTTACTTTTATCTCTTCTTTTTATTCTGATTCTCAGATGTTTTTCTCTCTGAGTTTTATTTTACTCTAGTTTTATAAAGAAATCTCTTTTCTGTAAAATAAGAACTTTTCTTCTATTTCTCCTATAAATGTCGTTGAATAAGCAGAAAAGGAAAGGAGAGGAAACGGAACAAAAATTCCTTCTTGTTAAAGTTAACTGCTAGAAAATATTGCATGCGATGCAATGCGTGAGTGTAATATCTACAATAAAACGTTCTATAGATAAAGAAAAAAAATTCTTGCTGGCGTTACATGATTTTTTGTGTTCACATCACCGAGGAAGAGCTCATAAATTACCCACCTTTGAGCCAACACAAAGGGATTGAAAAAATGTACACACACACTAACCAGGCCATAAAGAAGAAGATGGGAAGAATAAGGTTTAGAGAGAAAAAGAGAAAGTGGAGTGAACCTTCTATAAAATATTACTTGCTTATCCAGAAACATTATTACACATGAGTAACAACAGCACAGCACAAACCAGAAACATAAAAACACATACAAGGTAACAACCATGTTATATTTTTTATACTCATCCTCCTTTTTTTACCTGTGTGTGTAACAACTTCCTCCATGTTTATTAACCTCTTCGTTTGATTAAGCATTTGGAAAAATAGAGAGAAAAGATGAGAGAAGAAGAGAAATGGGTAATGGCAAAAGAACACACACGTCATCATAACAAAAATGAAAGAAAAAAGTAAGATTGCTTGCTGTTCATCCTTTTTCTTTCCCTCTGAAGAGTCAGTAAATTTTCCGCTGGAGAAAACCTTGACGAGTGAATAAAGCAATGGAATGTAAACTATTTCGTTTTTCATCATCACATCATTCACTAATATGTACGTGTGTGTGGTTTTTTTTCTTTACATATTACTTGTGTGTGGTCTCATGCAAGCATGTATACATCCATAACAATAGGATCATTATGGTATTTTTTTTATTCTTTCAAAAGAAAAAAAAAAGACAAATGAATTTTTGTGACAACTACTATATTTTTTATCCTCTGCATGTCTTCAGTCTTTTTTTTCTTTCGTTTGATGGGCATTTACCATGCATGTTACAAAATTGTGAATAACGCAAAGTATGTAAGAAATGTAATTTATGGTTTTGTAACAGAGATGATTTCACAGCAAAAATCCTCATTCTTGTCTGTTTGAATTTTTTTCTATGTTCTCTTATCCTAGCCTTTAGCCCGCTATCAGTATCCATATTCCTATCCCCTTGCGTCATTTGGTAAAGGGCTACATACTGTATGCGTACAGTTTTTACTATAGCGGTATAAGAAGATCCCTTTCAAAAATGTCTTTTTAGTGGTCTCACACCATGTCACTTTTCCTTTCAGCCTCGGTACCCTAATGGGTGTTATTTGAATGTGTGTATGTTTGTTTACTTCACTTTCTCCTCCTCTCTACTTTCTTTATACGTTCCGTATGCTTAAGATACAAAGTAACCGTTGCGTTGCAAAGGAAAAGTTATAAGTTTTCTTCCCAAGACTCAACCACATCAACGTAACGAAATTTGGATGAAAAAACATGTGGCTTTGCCATAAGCAAAAAAGAATGCAACTACCAACCATTAGTTGCTTATTGACGTTGTGCGTGATTCTAACATGATCCTAACCATCCTGCATTATACACAGACAGGAAGACA